>CM040395.1:151950653-152035783 GCA_022702515.1 Ilyophis sp. 1 JC-2022
GAGTGATAGGCAGTGAGAGTGATGGGCAGTGAGAGTGATGGGCAGTGAGAGTGATGGGCAGTGAGAGTGATAGGCAGTGAGAGTGATGGGCTGTGAGAGTGATGGGCAGTGAGAGTGATAGGCAGTGAGAGTGATAGGCAGTGAGAGTGATAGGCAGTGAGAGTGATAGGCAGTGAGAGTGATGGGCAGTGAGAGTGATGGGCTGTGAGAGTGATGGGCAGTGAGAGTGATGGGCAGTGAGAGTGATAGGCAGTGAGAGTGATGGGCAGTGAGAGTGATGGGCAGTGAGAGTGATGGGCAGTGAGAGTGATAGGCTGTGAGAGTGATAGGCAGTGAGAGTGATGGGCTGTGAGAGTGATGGGCTGTGAGAGTGATGGGCTGTGAGAGTGATGGGCAGTGAGAGTGATGGGCAGTGAGAGTGATGGGCAGTGAGAGTGATGGGCTGTGAGAGTGATGGGCAGTGAGAGTGATGGGCAGTGAGAGTGATGGGCAGTGAGAGTGATGGGCAGTGAGAGTGATAGGCAGTGAGTGATGGGCAGTGAGAGTGATGGGTAGTGAGAGTGATGGACAGTGAGAGTGATGGGCAGTGAGAGTGATGGGCTCATTGGGCTGTGATAGTGATGGGCAGTGAGAGTGATGGGCAGTGAGAGTGATGGGTAGTGAGAGTGATGGACAGTGAGAGTGATGGGCTGTGAGAGTGATGGGCAGTGAGAGTGATGGGCAGTGAGAGTGATGGGCAGTGAGAGTGATGGGCTGTGAGAGTGATGGGCAGTGAGAGTGATGGGCAGTGAGAGTGATGGGCAGTGAGTGACGGTGAGTGGTGTGTTTATTAATTCACCTGTTTTTCTGATTTCGCTTTCTTCTTCTGCCCTTCACCGTCCTCGTCCAGCTCCTCAAAATCACTGTCCTGCTCTTCCTCTCCCTCCTCCTCATCTTCCTCAGTACCTTCCCCAGAATCCTCTTCTTCCTCCGCCTCCTCCCCCTCCTCTTCCACACTCCCGTCCTCCTCCGAGTCGTCTTCATCGCAGGCAGCCTTCCCGTCTGTGCAGCTGAAGTCTGAGATGAGCAGCGCTCTCAGCCCATTGGATAGCTCAATGTACCTGAGGGGCGGGGCCAAAACTCTGTCACAGAAAAACTGACCAGTCATCACAAAATGACTGACAGCAGCTGCAGCCAATCAGCAGAATAGGCCAAGAGCTCTAGGCAGATAGCGCACCTAAAAGAAACCCCCAGATTAAATGATGGACAACAAATATATTAAGCAGAATCTACCATGTATACAGCTCATCCATTAACTAAGCCAATAACACCCTAGCACCCATAGGGTCATGTATAAAATGCTAGACGTACCTGGTTGCCAAGCATAGCTGCAAGAGGCCTCACTGACTGACAGAGGGGTCACGTCACTGATGGAAACTTCAGGGTCCATGACAGCTGACATGACATTTTCTGATGTTTCCGGAGCAACTGTTTTTAAGGTGGAATTTTTTTAAAGACTATTCTGGAAATCTATCTGATTTTCAAACGTCTGCCTTTTTTAAAACAAGTTAATCGGTCTGATAGCCCACATAAACCTTACACCATGTGTTTCTGGTTTCATTTCAGCAGGGAAGTCAGTGGTTTTACTTTATACAGGGAAAAAAAGTAAAATAACCCTGCCAGAAACCCGACTATAGTTCTAACAGGCAGATAACGCGCAGTGGGGGCTCTCTGGTTCCATCCCTCACACCTGAGTGACACAAACTATTCTCTGGGCAAGCAGCCGGGCGACCAGTGTCTACAACAACGCCCTAACCACGTCCATTATCTACAACAACGCCCTAATCCACGTCCATTATCTACAACAACGCCCTAATCCACGTCCATGATCTACAACAACGCCCTAATCCACGTCCATTATCTACAACAACGCCCTAATCCACGTCCATTGTACTCCATGCTCTCATGATTTTCTCCGCTGTGCAAATACATCCGATTTAAATACGTTAAATATGTTACGCGTCTTAGAATCTTACCTGTTTAAAAAGCACATTTACCTGTGTATAAAGACCGACAAATTGTGTCCCAGTGTAACTTCAAGATTTAAAAAAATATTTAGGCTAACAGGAAGAAACAATCAAACAAACAAAAACATATATACTGTACGCAGAACTGAAACAGCTAATCCGCCTTTTTCCAACTAGAGCTGTATGTGTTGGCGGTATGTGTTTTTGTTGTGGAAAACGCAAGGTTACCTGTATTGCTTGGGGTCACTTGGCGATTTGATAATTTGGGAGTCTCCGAGGTTGTTCTCGTCGCCTCCAACGCGGGCACCGGCGAGTAGGTGCGGATCACCCCAGTCACAGCCCGGCGGCTGACCCGAGGCGCTGGCATCGCTCCTGGACTTGTTCGTCTGGGGCATCTTCAGAAAGTGTGAGACGTTGGGGCTGTATTTGGACAACACCGAACGGGGACATAAAGCGTGACGGCTTACAGTTCCGGTACCGAGCACGGTAATACCGCGCCTCAATCTGAGCAGTGCAATAATTATGACTCAAGAACAATTCACAATGCCCGTCTACATTTTAAAAAATTAAAACTATAGGTGTGCAGTTAGTTCGCTTGCAAATGTTGTTGCATTAAACTAATATAGCGAGCTTAGCTCCATGTGCCACGTTAGCTAGCTAGCAAAGTTAGCCAACTTCCTATATTTTGTAGCAGCATCACTGTTACCAAAGCAGTTCTGGAAATTAACTAACGTTTAGCTGTAAACTGAATCATATTATATCATGAGTAACATTAAATGATAGCCAACTCGCTATAAATATCTAACTTTTAATAGCTTTAGCGTTAGCGTGCTGAGCTTCAAATCAACCTGGGCTCGGCTAGCCCGCGTGCTAACGTTAGTCAGACAATTTAATCGATTTTCAAATAAACCGAAAAAAATTCAAAGCCAAAATAAGCCACTGGCTACATGCGATTTCTGTTAATTTCATAATTTAGATGAATTTATTTTAAAAGTTAAAGTGTCACTGTCGTACCTCCCTTGTTGATGTTAAGACATTCAGACCCCTACACGCTTGACACTGTAGCTGTAATCGACTATTCCAAGAAGCACTGATGTGATTGGCTCAAATGGTGGACGGAACAAAATACAAACGTCTGATTGGCCAACAAGACGCAAGCCATTTCTGGATCGCGCAGAGATTAAGGAAGTAACACTAAGGTTGGTAGACCGGCGACGTTGGGAGGACCATGTGCATGATGCACAGACCAATATAACGAATATAGTTCTGTGGCATGATGCAAACAGAGAAGGGTTAAGTAACTGTCCACAGTAGGATAATACATAACACAATAGCATAACTCTCTATGTATAACTTGCCGTCAACCAAACAGCAGCTTGGCTATTTACAACATATTAGTTTACCCAGCTAATTAGCCTGGTTTAAAAAATAATGCAGAAAACCATAATGATTTTCCTTTGAATATTGCTTCAATGTGGGCACATTGTAGATAAATATATCAGGATGGGCTGGACAGAGATTGTTGACATAACACAAAGATCTGTGGATGTAAACTATGGCAGCTCCGAACTGCTGGCCCTCAGATGTTACACATATAAACTCCTCAAAAAAAGTTTGGAAACGTTATTTCGGTCGATTATTCCTCCCCTTTAATAATACCAATTGGTATTGTATTTTATATCGTTGGAAAGCCTGATTAGTCACCTTTACAACGAGGTACAACTTGTAAGGATCGTGCATTCGTGGAATGAGCAACACCGTGTGGGTAGCGGCCCAAAAAAATGTGCCAAAATCCCCTGCAATATTCTTCTGTTGGTATTCACTCTCGTTTTGAGTTGCTTGGTGGACTGGATGATTGCACTCTCCCACAGTAATAAGGAAAAAACAACACATATTGGCCATTTTTACACTTTATTCATTTTACACTGTCAGGGACCTCAGTAGCGTGTGGATGATCCATACGCAGCCACAACAGCTTGGCACCTCCTCCTCATACTGAGGTCCCTGACAGTGTAAAATGAATAAAGTGTAATGCTCTCCTTAGCACTGGTCTCTAAGCAACATGGCCACACCCACATTCTGATGAGAACGTCTTACATACACCATATGTACAGTATATGTATTTATTACAGTGCCCTCCACTATTACTGGCACCCCTGGTAAAGATGAGTAAAAAAAGGTTATAAAAAATTCACTGTTTGGTGAATTAGCTTAATCTCACAAAAAATTAGAAAAATCCAACCTTTAATTGAAGTACATTTATTATGAGAAAAAAATCCCTCATCAAGAAATAATTATTTTTAACAAAACCATGTGTACCACAATTATTGGCACCCTGCATTTATATATAGAATAAAGTAATATTTTTTAATATTTGGTGGCATATCCTTTGCATGCCATGACTTCCTGATGTCTGTGACCCAACAATATCAAAAGACTCTTGATATCTTATTTTCCGGTACTCTTACAAGCGATGCTATAACGTCTCTGCATTTGAATGGATCTCTATGGGAATGGGAGGGTGGGACTAGATTTAGCTGTAAATTATGCTGGAACAGTATGGAATACATGGTTGGTAAAATGGCTGTAAGTCATCAAGGGTCTGAGGCATCAAACGAGCCTCAAACCATCACTCTGCTGCCAGATATGCAGTAGATATGGATGGATCACTTTAGGGGTTGTTTCTCCTGACAAATTTTCCTATTGAACTCTATGGAAAAATAAGTCAGGAGAAGAAACCCTTGGCAAATAGTAATATAAATAAGATTTTAAGTCAAAATATAAGCCGAAGATGCTTGTAAAGATTGAGTTATTTTTTGGTTTTTGCAGTGCATTTTGAATTGGGCAGCTGTTCAGTGCGATGCCAGCAGTCCCATGGTTGCCAGACACACTAATTTGCAAATTTACTGGACTCTCAACAAGTGGTTTCAACACCTGCCTGTAGCAGCACGAACCAGTGTGGCTGCTTGTGAATCTTGTAAAACTCAGAACTGTGCTGCTTGTGAATCTTGTAAAACACAACAAGCACTAAAAACAGTAGCTGCTTAGCTTCAGTACTAACCAAACCCAGCCCTGCTTAGATTCAGTACTAACCAAACCCTGCTCTGCTTAGATTCAGTACTAACCAAACCCAGCCCTGCTTAGATTCAGTACTAACCAAGCCCAGCTCTGCGTAGATTCAGTACTAACCAAACCCTGCTCTGCTTAGATTCAGTACTAACCAAACCCAGCTCTGCTTAGATTCAGTACTAACCAAACCCAACCCTGCTTAGATTCAGTACTAACCAAACCCAGCTCTGCTTAGATTCAGTACTAACCAAACCCAGCCCTGCTTAGATTCAGTACTAACCAAACCCAGCCCTGCTTAGATTCAGTACTAACCAAACCCAGCTCTGCTTAGATTCAGTACTAACCAAACCCAGCCCTGCTTAGATTCAGTACTAACCAAACCCAGCTCTGCTTAGATTCAGTACTAACCAAACCCAGCTCTGCTTAGATTCAGTCCTAACCAAACCCAGCCCTGCTTAGATTCAGTACTAACCAAACCCAGCCCTGCTTAGCTTCAGTACTAACCAAACCCAGCTCTGCTTAGCTTCAGTACTAACCAAACCCAGCTCTGCTTAGCTTCAGTACTAACCAAACCCAGCTCTGCTTAGATTCAGTACTAACCAAACCCAGCCCTGCTTAGATTCAGTACTAACCAAACCCAGCTCTGCTTAGATTCAGTACTAACCAAACCCAGCCCTGCTTAGATTCAGTACTAACCAAACCCAGCTCTGCTTAGATTCAGTACTAACCAAACCCAGCTCTGCTTAGATTCAGTACTAACCAAACCCAGCTCTGCTTAGATTCAGTACTAACCAAACCCAGCTCTGCTTAGATTCAGTACTAACCAAACCCAGCCCTGCTTAGATTCAGTACTAACCAAACCCAGCTCTGCTTAGATTCAGTACTAACCAAACCCAGCCCTGCTTAGATTCAGTACTAACCAAACCCAGCTCTGCTTAGATTCAGTACTAACTAAACCCAGCCCTGCTTAGATTCAGTACTAACCAAACCCTGCTCTGCTTAGATTCAGTACTAACCAAGCCCAGCTCTGCTTAGATTCAGTACTAACCAAACCCAGCTCTGCTTAGATTCAGTACTAACCAAACCCAGCTCTGCTTAGATTCAGTACTAACCAAACCCAGCCCTGCTTAGATTCAGTACTAACCAAACCCAGCCCTGCTTAGATTCAGTACTAACCAAACCCAGCCCTGCTTAGATTCAGTACTAACAAAACCCAGCTCTGCTTTGATTCAGTACTAACCAAGCCCAGCCCTGCTTAGATTCAGTACTAACCAAGCCCAGCCCTGCTTAGATTCAGTACTAACCAAGCCCAGCCCTGCTTAGATTCAGTACTAACCAAGCCCAGCCCTGCTTAGATTCAGTACTAACAAAACCCAGTCCTGCTTAGATTCAGTACTAACCAAGCCCAGCCCTGCTTAGATTCAGTACTAACAAAACCCAGTCCTGCTTAGATTCAGTACTAACCAAACCCAGCTCTGCTTAGATTCAGTACTAACCAAACCCAGCCCTGCTTAGATTCAGTACTAACCAAACCCAGCCCTGCTTAGATTCAGTACTAACCAAACCCAGCCCTGCTTAGATTCAGTACTAACCAAGCCCAGCCCTGCTTAGCTTCAGTACTAACCAAACCCAGCCCTGCTTAGATTCAGTACTAACCAAACCCTGCTCTGCTTATATTCAGTACTAACCAAACCCAGCTCTGCTTAGATTCAGTACTAACCAAACCCAGCCCTGCTTAGATTCAGTACTAACCAAACCCAGCCCTGCTTAGATTCAGTACTAACCAAGCCCAGCCCTGCTTAGATTCAGTACTAACAAAACCCAGTCCTGCTTAGATTCAGTACTAACCAAGCCCAGCCCCAGTGAGTATAAGAAACAAATGGATGGAGAAAATAAAAATGTATCCATGGTATGTGAGAGGAGAAAATGGGGGGAGAGAGGTAGTTATGGGGGAGAGGAGAGAGGTAGTTATGGGGGAGAGGAGAGAGGTAGCTATGGGGGGGAGGAGAGAGGTAGCTATGGGGGGGAGGAGAGAGGTAGTTATGGGGGGGAGGAGAGAGGTAGTTATGGGGGGGAGGAGAGAGGTAGTTATGGGGGGGAGGAGAGAGGTAGTTATGGGGGAGAGGAGAGAGGTAGTTATGGGGGAGGAGAGAGGTAGTTATGGGAGCAGTGGGTTGCCAGGGTGCTGATAGGTTGCCAGATTGAGATCCCCACCCAAATCTGGAGCTTGATTCTCTTGGAGCCCCTGTAGACAGTCTTCACCTTGAAGTCGATGCCCACGGTGCTGACGAAGGAGTGGCTGAAGGAGTCGTCGGTGTAGCGGAACAGGAAGCTGGTCTTGCCCACGCTGCTGTTCCCAATGATCAGGATCTTGAACATGCGGTCGAAGGTGGGTTCTGGTTCTTTAAGTACAGCTCGAAAATCCGCCTTTGCCATCTGGGGCAGAGTTTAGAGAGGTGACAGGGAGCAGGTACAGACGATGTGTGAACAACGCAGTTTCGAAACGTCACACAGGAACGCCTCTACCTGCTCAGATCTCTCCAGGTGTGCCGGTCGCTTCCTGTGACATCCATTTTCATAGATGGCTGTACCTAATGTGTATTTCCCTACATAAACATGATGCTAATTTGCGGTTATCACTGGATTTAATTATTATTTGAATGTAAAGAGATACATTAATAAATAAAGCTTTCTGCATACATTTTTCTGGCTTACGCTACGTTGCGTTGTAAATGTGACGTTGAAACGTTATATATGTACTGCTACAAGGCTGTAAACATGCCTTTCCTATAGGGTTTCCTGAAGATGGTTGTAAAACAAACCCAACATCACTACAGCGGGCAGCTCACTAGTGAATAGCCTACTCGTGCGCTACAACAATTGTGAGGCGTCCCCTCCGCCTCACAAATTGAACTGATAACCTAACTGTTCTTGGTAACTGTGCAATATTTAAATGCTGTGCAATATTTAAATTCTGTGCAATATTCTACTCTCTCTGTGCAATATTTTAATTTAATTATATTTACATCACTTGTTTTTGTACTTTACCCCACTAGGCTAGGGTATACCCTCAATTGCTGCACTTCCCCCATTGTAGGACACTTTATTCTTTTATATATTTATATTGTTATCTTGTGTATGTGTGCATCTATGCTGCGGGCTCGAAACGAAATTTCCCTGTACATGTACAGTGACAATAAAGTATTCAATTCAATTCAAGAATACTACACTAGTGTCAGTCGGGTAAAATAACACTGGATATTCACTTTGTAAGTAATTCCTTCCAAGCTAGTTCGAAATATAATCGTGTAACCTATAGTCACGGCAAGTCACCAGAGGATCGGCTGCAAGTGAAGCGAGGAGCCAACCTCGAAATGTCATTACGCAGTTATCCCTCAGAAACAGCGCGAAAGGCAGAGGAAAAGTATGTTGGCATAGCAACGGACATTACGCAGTTATCCCTCAGAAACAGCGCGAAAGGCAGAGGAAAAGTATGTTGGCATAGCAACGGATCCAGGCGTTCGGAGGAACAGCGACACTCATCTTCGCGTGCGGAAGGAACCACGCGCTGCACCTGACTGTTAAAGCTGACAAGTACACGTGCCTTTAAAGTTGTGCTTCGAACTATGGCGTTGATCAATACCTCGCTGAACGTCGTTGGTCTTGCTGAGAAGGTAGCATTTATTTTCAATGTTTTCAAAAAAGAAGATAAGAAGGTGTCTTCAACCTATCAGGCTATCAAACCTACTTCCTGTTATCGAATACGCCAAGGAATGATAATTCTTAAGCCTGTTCTAGAATGAAACAAATACAACATAACATTATATTGTGGCGATCCGGGGCGATTGCGAGTAACGGGGATCGTTGTGCATGTCAACTGTTGTGTTCAAATGTAATGACGTGTGCAGTAGCAATTGGCAGTTGACCTTTGAATGACCAGCAGGAGTTCAACCAGGTCCGCGCTAGAGACCGTTTGTTGATTGACGTATGACAGAGTGAATTACGTGTGATTGGTTGGGGTGAGCTGCAGGGCACCTATCAAGGGCCGCCTTTGTTAAGCATGTTTATTTGCATAGAGGGGCTATAAAGCTGGCTACGATCCAGCAAGCGATGTCTATTCCAACTGTTAACTGAAGAAGAAGCAACAAGAGATTGTACTCTTACTCAATAAACTATTTCCATCAAGAGAACCTGACTCCGACTCCATGGCTCGCCACAATGGTGTCAGAAGCGGGACGATCTGGGAACAGATCCGCGACCTAGAGCGTCAGGTGACCAAGCAGATGGACGTTATCGCAGGAGCGTCTGCGAAGCGGCCCACGAATAGACCCGGAGGAAAACCCGAAGGAGCCAGCGCAACAAGACCGGAGCGAGAGAGGCCGATTACAGACCAGGCGGAGGTGCCCGCGCTGGTGGCTGACCCCGCGGCCGGAAATGAAGCGCAAGTAGGTCGGCCGGAAGCCAACGAGGTCGCCCCTGCTTCCAGGCCGAGCCAGACAGCGGCGCCGGCGTGGCGACCGACTACACCGATAAAGGCGGTGATCAAGCTACCCCGTTACACGGGAAAGGGTGAGCTAGAGTCGTACCAAAGCCAGGTACGATTCGCGGCTAGCTACAATGGCTGGGACGAGAGCCAGACGGCCACCCACTTAGCGTTAGCCCTGGAGGGCGAGGCCTGCCAGGTGCTGCTAGACCTGGACAGCGCCGAACCACTGACGCTACCGGCACTGATGACAGCGCTGGAACGTCGGTTCGGACAGCGGCAATTCCTAGAGGTGAGCCGGGAGAAGCTCGCCAAGCGACGGCGGACCGGAGCAGAGAGCCTCAGCGTCCTCGCCGCCGACATCAGGCTGTTAGCCCGCCGCGGCTACCCTCAACTCGATAACGCAGGCCAGCAGGAGCTAGCCTGCCAGACCTTCACACAGGCCCTCACTCCGGAGCGCCTACAACAACAGGTCCGCATTGCCAAACCGGAGTCCCTGGACGCAGCGCTTCGCGAGGCCGAGCGACTGGAGCTCATCTTGGGCACCACGCCAAACGGGACCCCGGCTAACAAGCCCCGGGTCCGAGCTGCCGACTGCGAGGACGGCGAGGAGGTGAGATGGGTTCAACGGAACCAAAACCGACCGCGGCAGCGACCGGAACGGGAGCGACGCTGCTTCCGGTGCAACGAACCGGGGCATTTCGCCCGCGACTGTACTGCCCCTGCGCCAAAAGCGAGAGCTCCACAGCCGACGGGAAACGACGACGGGACGGCCCAATGAGGAGACCGCCGCCCCATGCTACACTCCTCCTCAACCAGACCCGGGCCCAGACCAGCACTCACGCGCCCAGGCTGCCCATCCTAGCGAAAGCAAAAATTCCAAGAGCAAAAGTTCCGTTTGATGTTCTTTTAAGAGCAGAGGAACAGGCCCACGAGGCCGAGCCCCGTATTGGCAGACTGGGGACGAAGACCGGGCTGTACTTGCCTTGCAGTTTGGACGGACAAGCCTGCTGGGCGCTGGTCGACACCGGAGCCACTATTTCCCTGGTAAGGCCGGGGGTACTTCGGGGTACCAGCGGGCTGCTTTCAGGTGCATGGACCCCTACCTCTACCCAGCTAACCTCCGTCACTGGGCAGAAGATGGGCATGCGTGGTAGTAAACAATTACAAGTGTGTGCAGGAGCCCAGCGAGTGAAACACGAGTTTTGGTTAGCAGATATAAAAGATGCATGCATTATCGGTTTAGACTTGTTAGCGTTGTGGGGAACTAGCATAAATGTGATAGCCGAGACGATAACTATTGGTACTGAAACGCTGGGCCTCCGATCAAAATGTGAATTACAAGCAGCCCGCCGAACTGAATGCCCTGGGGTGCCCCCCAAACACTGTCGCCCCAGTTCTGTGCTTGCAATGGCCACCGCTGATTCGCCGCTCGTTACCGTGGTACCACCTCAGGTTACAGTGCCACCGCAGACGGGCGGGCTAGCCTCAGCTACCCAGCCCTCTGCGGGGGTGCTGCAAGCCGTCCTAGCATTATGGACGCGCAGCAGCAAAGGGCTCACACCGCAGCAGAGCCAGCAGCTTAAAGCCCTGCTTGTCCGTTACACTCACCTATTCGCTGTGCGGGACGAAGAATGCACACAGACCGAACTGGTTCAACACCAGATTGATACTGGCTCGGCTGTGCCCATTCGGTTACGTCCGCACCGGCTGTCTCTAGCCAAGCGAGAGGTGGCGGAGGACAAGATAAGGGAGATGGCAGCTGCGGGCATCATCGAGCCCTCTGAAAGCCCATGGGCGGCCCCTGCTGTCCTGGTAAAAAAGAAGGACGGGGAGTGGCGTTTTTGTGTAGATTATAGGCGTCTTAATCAGATCACCAAGAAAGACGCCTATCCACTTCCCCGTATTGACGAGGCCTTAGACCATATCGCGGGGTCCAGTTGGTTTAGCTCGCTGGACCTCCGCAGTGGCTATTGGCAGGTGAGGCTGTCCCCGGAAGCGAGGGCAAAATCAGCTTTCACGATAGGGCAAGGGTTGTGGCAGTTCCGGGTCATGCCGTTCGGGCTCTGTAACGCCCCTGCCACTTTTGAGCGACTGATGGAGCGGGTGCTGTCGTCCGTCCCGCGGAGTTCCTGTGTCGTGTACCTGGACGACCTCCTAGTACACGCCAGCGACTTCGAGCAAGCCCTCGCTCACCTAACTGACGTGCTTACGGAGATTGGCCGGGCTGGGCTACGGCTCAATCCTAAAAAGTGTCAGCTGCTCCGGAGGGAGACAGCTTTCCTGGGGCACGTCGTTAGCGAGCAGGGTGTAGCCACTGACCCAGCTAAGGTGGCTTCTGTGCGGGAATGGCCGACGCCTAGCAATGTGGGTGAGCTGCGGAGCTTCTTGGGACTAGTGTCGTACTACAGACGCTTTGTCTTGAGCTTCGCCACCCTGGCTAGTCCGCTTCATCGCTTGACGAATAAAGGTCAACAGTTCGAGTGGACAGGGGACTGCCAGAATGCTTTTGACCAGTTGAGAGACGCCCTAACGGCGGCTCCCATTCTAGCATATCCGGATGTCGCGCGACCATTCATCGTCGACACGGACGCTAGCAATGTCGGAGTCGGGGCCGTGCTCTCCCAGGTGGGACCAGACGGGGAACGAGCGGTAGCCTACTACAGTAGCGCGCTGAGCAAGGCAGAGCGAAACTACTGCGTGACTCGGCGCGAGCTGTTAGCGGTGGTCAAAGCGGTTCGCCATTTTCGCCCGTACCTGCAAGGCTGCCATTTCCTTATTAGGACAGATCACGCGTCACTAACCTGGCTTTTAAATTTTAAAGATCCGGAGGGCCAGGTAGCCCGCTGGCTCGAGCTGTTGCAGGAGTACGATTTCCAGATTCAGCACAGGCCCGGAAAGCTGCATGGTAATGCAGATGCGCTTTCCCGGAGGCCCTGTGCAGAGCTGGACTGTAGGCCTTGCACTAAAGCCGAGCAGCGAGAGCAGGTGACGGAGATAGCATGCCCAGTTCGGGCTATAGAAGGTGAGGTTGGATGGTTGCCTTTTAGCCAGCAGGACCTGCGCCTAGCGCAGGAGGGCGACGGCGAGCTGCAGCAAGTGCAGCGCTGGATCGCGGCAGGTACACGGCCTGCATGGGGGGAAGTGTCGGCTAGTAGCCCAGCGGTTAAGGCTTATGTGAGTCAGTGGGGGAGCCTGACGTCGCAGGGTGGGCTACTCTATCGGCGGTGGCAGGCCCCCGGTTCCGACCAGGATCTCCTCCAGCTGCTGGTGCCCCGTGCGCTCCGCCCCCAGGTACTTGGACTGATGCATGGCTCTGTGGGGGCGGGGCACTTTGGCATCAGCAAGACTTTGCACCGACTGCGGAGGAGGTTCTACTGGCCTGCCTGCCGCCGGGACGTGGAGCTGCACGTCCACTGCTGCGACGCCTGCACGGCCAAGAAGGGGCCGACGCAGCGGTCGCAGGCCCCCCTTCAGCGGTACGTAGTGGGGGCTCCTATGGAACGGGTCGGGGTAGACATCTTAGGGCCTTTCCCCGTCACTGAGTCCGGCAACCGCTATGTGCTTGTGGCCATGGACTACTTTACCAAGTGGCCCGAGGCGTACGCGGTGCCGGACCAATCAGCGGACACGACGGCAGAAAGGCTCGTGACAGAGATGTTCGCCCGGTTCGGGGCCCCCGAGGAGCTGCACAGCGACCAGGGGCGAAATTTCGAGTCGCGGGTGCTGGCAGCTGTGTGTACGCGGCTGGGAGTGGCCAAGACCCGCACTACGGCGTTGCATCCCCAGAGCGATGGACTGGTTGAACGCTTTAATAAAACCCTGGCCACCCAGTTAGCCATTCTAGCTAGCCAGCACCAGCGAGACTGGGACTGCCATTTGCCCTTGGTCCTGTGGGCCTACCGCTCCGCCGTGCAGGAGAGCAGCCAGTGCTCCCCCGCTGCACTCATGTTCGGGCGAGAGCTAAGGACGCCCGTTGATTTGGTGTTCGGAGCCCCGCCCGGATCCACGGAGCACCACCAGTCAGAGGCCGGGTACGCACGGGCTTTGATCGAGCGCCTGGAGACCGCCCACAGCTTTACCCGCCAGGCCCAATCCACCGCGAGCTTCAAGCAAAAGCGAGCGTATGATGTGCGCTGTCGGGGACAGCCTTTCACCCACGGAGACAAGGTATGGATCTATTGTCCGATCCGTAAGAAGGGTCTGTCCCCGAAATTGCAGTCGCATTGGCGGGGCCCTGGTGAAGTGGTGGGCCGGCTGAGCGAGGTGGTCTATCGAGTGCGCATGCCCGGCCGAAGGAAACTGGTGGTGCTTCACCGGGACCGTCTAGCTCCTTACCGGCCGCTGTTGGATGGTGTTGAGGAGGGGATGGGCGTCGGCGAGGATCAGCCCGCTTTACGTGCGCCCACCCCTCCTCCACCAGAAAACCCAGCGACAGCTGAGGGCCCTTCTCGCCCACGGAGAACTCCTGCCCGTTTCCGGGACGGTGTTGAGGAGGGGATGGGCGTCGGCGAGGATCAGCCCGCTTTACGTGCGCCCACCCCTCCTCCACCGGAAAACCCAGCGGCAGCTGAGGGCCCGAATCGCCCTTTTCGCCAACGGAGGACTCCTGCCCGTTTCCGGGACTTTGTACGTGAGTGCGGACAGTTAAAGGGGTCGCAAGGGACTGCTGACCCCTTAGGTGGGGGCAGTGTGGCGATCCGGGGCGATTGCGAGTAACGGGGATCGTTGTGCATGTCAACTGTTGTGTTCAAATGTAATGACGTGTGCAGTAGCAATTGGCAGTTGACCTTTGAATGACCAGCAGGAGTTCAACCAGGTCCGCGCTAGAGACCGTTTGTTGATTGACGTATGACAGAGTGAATTACGTGTGATTGGTTGGGGTGAGCTGCAGGGCACCTATCAAGGGCCGCCTTTGTTAAGCATGTTTATTTGCATAGAGGGGCTATAAAGCTGGCTACGATCCAGCAAGCGATGTCTATTCCAACTGTTAACTGAAGAAGAAGCAACAAGAGATTGTACTCTTACTCAATAAACTATTTCCATCAAGAGAACCTGACTCCGACTCCATGGCTCGCCACAATATGTTTAAATCATCAATGCATAGCCTATATAGCCTACAAACAAATAAGCATCTCACCTTTGTTTGTGGGTGGTTTAGCCAACAGCAACGAATTTCGTGAAGTTTAAAAACTACCTAAGTTTGAAATGAGAGGTGCGAACACTTTTCCCGTAACTGCTCTGTTGCCGCGCTTGCAAAGCGCCGAAGGATTTGCGCGCTGCATTTTCATTCGGAAGCCTCCCGCCGAAATTTATTTTCATTGGTTGATGAACGGAAGAAAATGCCAATTATATTATACTTCAGTATATTTACATAAATTACAGATAATTTTTAATTTATATATATTAAAATCAGGACAATTCGTTATTTGTGTGCAAAGGGAAGGTTTATGCCGCGCGCTCGTCTACTCCTGTGATCCTGCATTTATCCTTTCTTCGGTTTTGTTTTGCAGTGCAGTTACGTAGCGGGGGGTTTAAAGATGGAGTTTACATTTTGGAGTGTTAGAACTGAAATTACCAATGAGCCTAATATGTTTCTACATTTCAGAGGTCTAGTGGTCTAAACGCCTGCTATAAGAGATTATCTGCACAGATAATACTTGCTTATTTGGGGTGAAAATTTTGGTATTAGTCTCCATTGGCCAAATGAACGACTACATGTAAGTTAAAAACTCGGTTCTAAGACACTGCTTTGAGGCTCCTTTTTGCATTGAATTATCGCCCTCTTTTGGCTTTGTGAAGAGTCAGGTACATATGGACCCTTGTTGAGCCATACAAACACAAATACAGAAAAAACGCAGCATTTAAAAAATAAAAAAAGTTACATACTTAGTTAACTTATTTTTTTATGTAAAATTTTTAAATTGATCCTCCAGTTTTGGGAAAACCCAATCACATTCGTAAGCCAGTCTGATCACTGAAAATGTGTGAGTGTAGCCTATAATTAATGGGGAGGGAGGATGGACACCCAAAATTAACGAGGTGCAGACGAGAATACTCATGAAGAGAGGACAGTCGCACTCTATAATGCTCACACATAAGTTATTGTAACCAACGTTTCGACACACACAGTCTTCCTCAGGCAGTCTGCTGTGTTAAGTCCTACATACAGTGAGCACCATAATTCATTGGACAGTGACACATTTTCAGTCATTTTGGGTCTGTACTCGAGCACTTTGAGTTTGAAAGGATACAATGACAATGAGGTTGAAGTGCCGACTGTCAGCTTTAATTTGAGGGTATTTTCATCCGTATCGGATGAACCGTTTAGAAATTATACCTTTTGTACATAGTCTCCCCCCCCCCCCCTCCCATTTTCAGGCATCAAAAGATATTGGACAGTTTAACATAATGTAGAATAAAGTAATCATTTTTTAATATTTGCTCACATATCCGTTGCATGCCATGACTTCCTGATGTCTTTAACCCAACAATATCAATAGACACTTGATATCTTATTTTCTGGTACTCCTACAAGCGATACTATAACCTCTCTGCATTTGAATGGATCTCTATGAGAATTGGGGGTGGGACTAGATTTAGTTGTAAATTATGTTGGTACAGTATGGAACACATGGTTGGCTAAATGGCTCTAAGTCATCAAGGGTCTGAGGTATCAAACAAGCCTTAAACCAGGGGTGGGCAATTCCAGGCCTCGCGGGCCGGTGTACAGGTGCAGCTCAAAAAATTAGAATATCGTGAAAAAGTTCGATATTTTTTGTCACTCATTTCAGAAAGTGAAACTCATATATTATATAGATTCATTACACATAGAGTGAAATATTTCAAGCCTTTATTTCTTGTAATTTTGATGATTATGGCTTACAGCTAATGAAAACCCAAATTCAGTGTCTCAGAAAATGAGAATATTTTGCTTTAACATATTTTTAAAGTATCATATTTAATATTTGGTCGCATATCCTTTGCATGCTGTTATTTCCTGAAGTGAAACCACCAAAGAAAAACTGTCAGTGAGAACAGCACAGACAAAATAGCACAGCGAAGCTAATGGGGAAATACTCCTATACCTGAAATAATAAAGCTAAAAAGCAAGTACCTTGTGAACATAAAAACAAGTTTAATATAACAAGGTCGCTTGTGCCTGGCTATACCTGGCTCAATGTAATACGGAATGACAAAGAAGCACCGGGGAAGCGGAAGTGAAGAGCTTAAATACCCAGCAGGCCGTAGCACAGGTGAAAAGAATAATAGGTGAGGTGAATCAAAACCCCCGGAACGGAACTTGGAAAAAAATCAGATAGATTCTCAACCAGAGGGAAAGGATGAGAACTGCAGTGGAAAAGGAAAAAATAACCCACAAACCATGACAGTTAGGCTACGCGGTTGGGCCACGTTCCACCAACAAGTAAGGAGGAATGTACTGATCATGTGAAAATGAGTTCTAGCCCGGCACGCTATCCTCACAGGCATGGCACTCTCTCCAGTGTTCTAGCCCAGGTGTGTGTAATCACTTCATTTAATCACCTGCCTCTTCCTAGCAGGTGAGACCACACCCCTTTCACACAAGTCACACGAACCAGCCAAGATTCAGTTATATGATTTTAATACCGCGTATTGTACTCACCATATTATTTGAAGTATTATATCTCCAAAGCTCGCTCGCTCGCTAAACTGAATGTCATGCAAACCACACTGCTGCTTGATTTTTGGCTGAGTGTTCAAATCCATTCCCCTGATCTGCAGCAGATCCAGGTTCAAACCTACAGAAAAACCATTTCTTTGAGAGAAACCAAACATACCTACTCAATAGACAAGTAGTGACTTTTCTAAATGTATGGAATGTGGTTACAGTCCAGTTACAGAAGCAGTACTTTATAACTTGTTCTGTTTCTTATACTGGATTTAATTTACACGACTGTAGATGAACATCATTGCTTCAACTGTGCAGATTCTAGCTCCATCCTGATCTACTCATATTGAGCCCAAACATAATCCCATACAGAATATGAAATAAGTGCTACTATGTCACAGGAATTCAATACATCACACAATAGAAAATCATAACAGCAAAACATTCAATATTTTTATAACTCAGGTTTAATCAGTGAAGATCATTGTGTGTAAATACAGAAAATTACAGCAACAGGTTCAAACTAAATAAACATGACACAATAAATCAGGAAACTGAATCCATTAATGTTTAGAGTAATGAAAGGAAATAAGTGCACTGCAGTGATCAGTCTGAAATAAGTGCACTGCAGTGATCAGTCTGAAATAAGTGCACTGCAGTGATCAGTCTGAATTCTCACCGTCAGCTGCATTTGCACACAGAATTTAACACTTTGGAACTCTTGTGAAAAATGAGTCAAAGCTGTAAAAACTAATAAAATGAAGTTAATTTGAGGAGTTTCACTGGTTTCTTTTATACAAAGATGCAGATCAAGAAGACAGAATTATTACATCAAAAGCATTTTACCCTGCAATCTATTACCAGTATCACACTCTAAATATGTTATACTCATGTGTTAATCATCATACATACATACACAAAGACACCTTAGACATTTACAATATAATTTTATTAATATTTAAAAACATAAATCATTAAATCATAAATGAACCTGAACCTGCTAAAATATCGTATTCGTAATATATAGGGTTTAAGCTGTACTGAGGTTAATATTGGGTACAGCTGAAATTGCGGTTGTATAAAGGCTGGGTTATATTTTTATATTTTGGTCTTGATAAGGTATTGGCCAAGGAAGTTTATGTGTCTAAATTAGGGATGCAAATTTAAAGGAATTTCCTTAATCGATAGTTAACCTTAACAAACAATAGTCGATTAATTGATAACATAAAAGCTAAATATAGCTTATGATATACAGAATACAAAATGCATGTTATATGCATGTTATACTCAATCAAAGATTTATTGTAACATTTGAGAAACAGGCATTATTGTAGCATAACAAAAATAGAATATGAAGGTGTGTATAGGCTACTTTAATAGAAAAGAAATTGCGCTCCGTCTCATCTGTTGCAAACGAAACCGTTGCTCCGCTAGCCGCTAGCATCATTAACATAATCTCTCTTGAAATGGAAAGGCGACAGTTAAACTAGTAGATTTAGCCTAGAACAGTCAACTTAAATCATAGGCTATTATGTTTTGAATAGGCTCCTCATATGTATACTAGATAGACCTACGTATTTTTATTCAAGAACATTTAAGCTACGTGGTCGGGAGCGAGTCGTGTGCGCAGCCCGTTTATTAGCTCTCAAAATCCCTCACCGTCAATGGTGCTTATTGGCATCATGTCCTTTTCAACCATCAACCTCTGAGTAATACCCTCCGCTCGTCTATCGTCACATACCCTCTTTGCCAACACTGAGGTGATGGTAGGTTGCGATCCACTTTGCCCTGACAGCACGGTTTTATGTACACTTTTCAGGTGGTAGGCTAAATTAACGAAGTAGTTATACTTCAAAACAGCACCACAGGTATTGCAATGGGCATCATAGTTTTGCCCGCTTCATTTTTGTGTCTTCTTGTGTAGGCTCAACTTCACGGCTTACCCTGCGTTCTCACATCCAGCAACTTCGGTCGCCCAGTCGCCAGAAGTCCATTCATTCTCTATGAAGCTGAGCGACGGTCAGCGACCTGAGCGACTAGAAAACTGAGCGACCAAAATCGGCCGATAAATGTTGCCCGCAACTTAACTTTTGAGCGACCATCGACCGTAACAGCCAATCAGAGTTCCACACTTCATATTTCCCCAACAGACACGAAACCATTTCGTGAATAATTGTTCCGCCCGATTTCACTCAAATTGCAGCAATGGAGTAGCAGCTAATAATAATGGTCCAAGCCTACCCCGTCCTGTTCAATGTATAACATAACTTTAAAGGATATGTGTAGCTGTTCTACCAATATCACATTGAGCCAAAAAATACATGTTGAGTTTTATACATATATCTATCTATGTATCTAGCGTAGATAGATAAAGATCGGTAGCTCGCGACGAAGATAGATATAGGCTAGCCTATCGCTAGCTAGCGAGAACACATCATTATCAGTGTCATGACATAACTATAAAGAATAGGATGCATCGCAAATATGTCTTTGTTATACGTAGGCTATTTCTGTTGTTTCTCTTTATCAAAAAATTGTAGCTGCACGAACTGACTTGGATGACACAACGGGAAGCTCTTGCCCCGCCCCCAGCCTCGTAGAATTGACCGACTCAGCGACCAGTTGCTCGCTGTGAGAACGCAGCGTTACACTAGGCTGAATTTGGCGCCCTCGCGTGGAGACCTTAAGCCATGATTACATTTCACACAAAAACTCCCCTTGAAACAAGACCGCAGATTGTTCAGTTAATTGTTTCATTTGAAATCTTATCGATTAAATTCTTATTAGCAATTAATCGATAGTCGATTTATTGTTAACATCCCTAGTCTAAATGTGTGTGCATGAGACCGTGTGTGTTTGTAGGTCTGAGTGTGTGTAAGAGTGTGTGTGTGTGTGTGTGTGTGTGGACGTGAGTGTCTGTGTGTGTGGTTGTTTGAGAGAGTGTGTGTGTGTGGGTGTGCGCGTGTGTGTGCAGGAGGGTCAGTGTGTCAGAGTCAGAGATGTATGAGTGTTTGGTTCATATCGTGCCAGAGTATGACAGAATCTGTGTGTGTGTGTGCGTGCGTGCGCGCGTACGTATGTGAGTGTGAACCTGTATTTGTGTGTATGAGTGTGAGACTATATATGTTTGTGCATGTGAGTGTGTGTGTGCGTTCAGTGAAGTGTGTGAGTGAGAGTACGTATGTTTGTGCATGTGAGTGTGTGTGTGACTCTACTCCAGTTGGCAGAGGGACACTGAGGAGTTGTACACATGAAATCCAGCACAGAGGGGTGTGTGTTCAGTGAAGTGTGTGTGGAACGTGTGCAGGAGGGTCAGTGTGTCAGAGTCAGAGACGCTGTAGAAGGACAGAGTGCCGGCCGGACGGTCCACACACACTCCTACCCTGTACACACACACTCCTTCACCATCAGCACGTGCTCCTGCTCTGCGGTAGGGGGAGGGAGGAGCAGGTATGCGTGTTCGGTTCTGATTGTGCCAGACAGTGTAACTGTGACCAGAACACCCCAGACTCCAGGAGGTTTTATTCAATCCAAACAAACAGTCATCAGCCTGTCCTCTCGTCCCTCCTTTATATGTCACTGCTATAAGAACCCGTCCCCCCTGAGACACACTGCACTCAGCCTCCCAGTAACAGCGCTCACACACACTCTCTCTGCACACAACCTGGCGCGAAGACTCAAATCTCTCTGGAAGATCAGGATATGGCTCCTCTCTCCCCGGTGTGTGTGTCACCTTCCGGTTCCCCTCAGACAGAGACAGCTCTCTGTGCGCTGTGTTTGGATCCAGTGTGAGCTCACAGCCGTCTGCACACCAGAGACATTAATTAGAATAATTATCATTATTAATATTCACCTCATTATGTGTGTGACAGAGAAAGAGCTGTGATAGTACCTGTGTGTGTTTGTGTACATGTGTGTTTCTGTTTGTGTGTGTTATGTTACTTTTTTGAAGTGTCTCTATGACACACACATGCGCGCACGCGCACACACACACACACGCAGACACACACACGCAGACACACACAGCAGAGTGTGGATCTACGGAAAGTGTTCTGTGTTGATACACACTCACATTTCCTGGGTCCTGGTTTGGTCCTGTTTTCTGCTCCATGGTCCACACTGTAGGAACAGCAGGACAGAGAGAGAGAGAGAGATCAAGCATACGTGAGAGAGGGAGACTGTGTGTGTGTGTGCGTGCATGGGTTTGTGTGGAAACTCTACTTACAGCAGTGTGTGTGTGTGTGTGTGTGAGGTGCAGTGTGGAAACTCTCTGTACTTACAGCAGTGTGTGTGTGTGTGTGTGTGTGTGTGTGTGTGTGTGTGTGTGTGTGTGTGTGTGTGTGTGTGTGTGAGGTACAGTGCGGAAACTCTCTGTACTTACAGCAGTGTGAGTGTGTCCAGTTTAGCAGCAGAGAGCGCTCTCACTCCTGAGTCTCCTGGGTGATTGTATCTCAGGTCCAGCTCTCTCAGGCGTGAGGGGTTTGAACACAGAGCTGAAGCCAGAGAATCACAGCCTGTCTGTGTGACTCTACAGCCTGACAGCCTGCAGAGAGAAGGACACACACACCTTACAGCACATTAATATAAACTAACAGGGATGTGTGTGTCAAACACAGAGCAGTGTGTTACACACCTTACAGCACATTAATATAAACTAACAGAGCTGTGTGTGTCAAAAACATTGCAGTGTGTTACACACCTTACGGCACAATAATATAAACAAACAGTTCCGGTTCCGGCTTGAGCAATGCGGGAGACGCTGAACATTGCTCTCCGATATACCCCCTCTAAACAAGTTATTTTAAACAAACGCTGAATTAGTTGGATATATTTTGGAAGAAGGTGGCATGAATTTGCGTTCGGGAGCAGTTACTCAAGAGGCGAAAATTAAAAAGAAAAAGGACAAACGCAATAAGCAAACAAACACAACGGCAAATATGGAGGAGGAGGCCAGAAACAGTCAGGTTGGTGTTGAGCATAAAACAGGACATTGTTGCACACATTAATGATTTTAGATCGGAATTTCAACAACGATCTGATGAGACAAAAGAAGATATTTCAAAATTAAGAACCGAAGTGAGATTGATGCAAGTTGTGTTAAATAGCACAAGAGAGTTTTTTTCGGCTGCTGAACAGAGAATAAATAAATTGGAAGAGAGAGAGACAATTAATATTAAAGCATTGACCCATTTGCTTCAGCAGCTTTTAGAAAAACTGGAATATTTGGAAAATAAATGGAGACAGAACAATATAAGGATTTACCAGGTAAAGGAGTGGTCGGAAGAAGATAACATGGTGAATTTCCTAAAGGTACTTATATTAGAGAACCTGGAGATACCAGCGGAGAAACTTAATATTGTTGCAGCACATGGTTCGTATCAGAGGAAACCCACACAAAGTGGATTAGTACCACGCTCAATTGTAGTTAAATTTATAACACGGGATACTCGTCAAAAAGTTCTCGGTTCTGCATGGGCTAAGAAAGCAATAATGCATGAGAGCAGTGGGATTTACTTTGACCAAGACTACTCATCTAAACTGCAAAAGGAGAGAAGCCAATATGCTCCAATAAGAAGAGAACTACGGGAGAAAGGGGTGAACTCGCACCTCATCTATCCAGCGAAGCTAAGAGTTTGTGATGATGGTGGAACGCAGATGTACAACTCCGGGAGGGAGGCAACCACAGCCCTCCGTGCCAAAGGCATCTTCAGCGGGGACCGACACCTGCTTGAGCAAGAAGACCCGATATCCAGGATGGAGGCCGGGCATCCGTTGGTGCCGTTTGAACAGCGGAGGAGGCCGGGGGGAGAATGCAAGACTACTGCAGACTTATTGAGGGAGTTACGGGGGGTAAGCCTCGCGCTTAGCCCCAAAGGTACTGTGACAGAACTTATGCCAATAGCAGAACTACATTTATACCAGGTTAAATAGTTTCACACAATCAGCGATTGTGACAAATGCATAGCCAAAGCCTTAAATAAATCAATAACTGATGAAAATAAACTAATCTTTGTTTGAACTGTATAAATACCTAGAATTGAATAATGTATGGTGCAGTTTGTCCATTGTGTCTCATTACTGTTATTTGCAAGATGTTTGAGTCAAACTCTCCGTTACTGTTTTTTTTTTTTTTTTTTTTTTTAAACCTTATTTTATATTTAGTTTATTTTCTTTTCTTTTTTTCTTTTTAGGCAAACCTTTGTGGATTATACTGTAATAGGGGTTTTACGTCAATAGTACACGCTCAAATAAATGTAGGTACTTACACATAGCTTATACATTTACGCGTACACATACATACACACACACACACACACACACACACACAAGCATAGACTTGGTACATACTGAACCACAGTGTAATTATCTTCTAAGGGTTATAGTGACAAATATGACAGACTGGCATTCACAGTCAATAAACTGGTAAACTGTGGTCTCACTTGAATACGATAAAGGAGCAAACTGGAATACTGCCCCTGAGACATTTATAAAATGTTGGAATAGTGGAATAAAGGTTTATATATATTCTTTTTTTTTAAATTATCAATGCAACTCCAATAGAGTAAGGTTATAGAGAGCGCGAGCAATGTAGATTAACTTATAAAAATATACAGGGGTTTATAATAAGGACTATAGCACTTAGCTTTTCTTTTTAAAAAATTATTTTTTAAATAATTTTTAAATTAATTAATTTTTAAATTTTAGTTTTTCACTCAATGGTTCTAAAGAGAAGTAGTAATTTATAAAAAAGAAGTCTACAATTGAGAAAATATTGAGTCAAATTCAAAGGTAACTATTACATTTTTCTTTCTCATATAGGTGTAGCTCATTTCCAAAGGCTCTGTCAACAATAGCACTACAAGCGATTTAGGAATAAAGGAAATAATAAAAAATAAAATAAATGGCAAGTCATGTTGAAGGAGAGGAATTTAACTCCTAAAGGAACAAAATTTGAATAGACCACGTTAATATGGTAAAGATGGGGGGGGGGACAATGCAGCTTGTCTCCGGGAAGCTGCTGTTGCCATTTCAAGTGAAGCCCCAGAAGATTCCTATCCACATTTAGGGAATCTTTATCCACTTGGTAGTCTTATAGTGACTGCCACTTTTGGAAGTCAATGTTTTGTTGGTATGTTGTTTTTATGTTGTTCACTTATTCACATGGTTAACCATAATGTTAGATATTTGAAAAGCAGCTTGACCAAATATCTCTTATATAACATGGAATATAAATTGAAGGGTAAACTATCTTATATGTTAAACCGCCTCTAATAAATTAAAATACTAAAAATAATCTCATATAACGTGAATGGCATCAATAACCCTGTGGTAGGGGGGCGTGGTTTTAGGCGCAGCTAGCAAGAGAGAGAGTGAACGCGGGTGGTTTAGGAAGCCGGCACAGCTGTCGGCAATCGGGCAATTGGTGACGATTGAGTATAGGATTGTTATTATCAATTAACCAATTGCCTTGATTGTTCAACAGTGAGCCTGGGATCCTCAAAAGGGAGCTGAAACGGAAGAGAAGGGAGGTTGAGAACAAGCTGTACAACGGTGTGGTTTGAATGTGGAATAAAGGCACGGTTAAACGGAGAATCCTTGGACTCTTGCTTATTCATTCTCCGAGCACTACCTACGACTTCGCCACAGTGGTGGCCCGTACGGGGGGATAAAACAAACGGCGAAGAGGAACGGAGAATGGAGAGTGATCCAATGGAGCAGGCGGGGTCGACGACAGCATTGGGCAGAGTGCTGGAGGGACTAGCTGCCATGCAGGAGCGACAGGCAGCTGCTCATGCGGAGCAGATGCAGGCCCTGTGTGAGCAGTCTAGCCTCCAGGCACAAGCATTGCTACAGCTGTCAGCCGGCGGGGATGTCAGGGGAAGGCAGAGCGTCGCCTCCCCGAAATTCAACATCCCAAAGATGACGGCGGAGGATGACGCTCAGGCATTCCTGGATGCGTTTGAGCTGGCGGCGGAAACATCCAGGTGGCCGACGGAGGAGTGGACCGTGCGGCTCCTACCCCTCCTGTCGGGAGAGGCGCAACGAGCGGCGCATAGCCTGCCGACAGCCGCGAGGGCGGAATATAGAAATATAAAAAAGGCGATCCTCGACCGGACGGGTCGTACCCCGGAGGAACACCGTCAGCAATTCCGGGAGTCGGACCTGACGGGCGAGGACCGACCATTCGCCTACGCCCAGCGGCTGGCGGACATGGCGAGGCGCTGGCTCCGGCCAGAAATACGATCAGCTACTGGAGTCGTGGAGCAGGTGGTCCTGGAGAGGTTCGTAGTGGGGTTGCCGGCGGAGACCGCGAGGTGGGTCCAGTGCCACAGACCCACCAACCTGGATACCGCCGTCACCCTGGCGGAGGACCACCTGGCGCAAAAACCCTTCGCCCAGCAGCAGAAGCCGGAGCCGGCGCCCAGGAAGAAATTCGCCCCTCGTTCCGCCCCCCTTTCTGGTTATCGGTCGCAAAACCCCTCCTTCCCCAGTGTCAGCCCCCGTAACGCTCTGCCCTCTTTTCCCTCCCCAGGCTCAGTGGCGGTGCAGTCCGACCCACAGGGAGTGCCTCAAACGCCTGGACCGGAGTGTTGGCGGTGTGGACGGCTGGGCCACCTGCGCCGCAATTGTCCGCTCATGGAGGTGGGGCAGGTGGTCCGGGTGGTCGGACCGCCCACCTCCGCTCCCGATTCAGAAGGGGCGTACTGCATTCCGGTAAGGGTGCAAGGGAGTGAACACCGGGCGCTGTTGGATTCAGGGGCTATGCAGACCATGATTCACCAGAGCCTGGTTCGAATCGAGGCTTTGAGATCGGCACGTTGGGTGGTAATTAGGTGTGTGCATGGGGATCGACACAAATACCCAATAGTACCAGTGGAAATTCGGATAAAAGGAAAAAAGCATATCATAGAGGCTGCGGTTAGCTCCCACCTCTCGCACCCTCTGATTTTGGGTACAGATTGGGCGGGGTTTAAACTAATAGCGGAAAAACTGCTGGGGGTACGATCACGACTGGTAGGGAAGTGTGAGGTGTGTGCAGCGGAAAGTGGTGACGCGGGGTCGTCCGACACTGGCGGGGGGGGGGCGGCTCCGGGAGAGCCTCCAGTGGAGACTCCCCAGGTGCCGGTGTTCCAACCCATGGAAGATTTTCCACTCGCTCAGTCTCGAGACGATACCCTACGCTTTGCCTTCGACCAGGGGATATGTATTGATGGTCAGCTGGTGCGCCCTGACGCTGCACGCTCTCACCCGTATTTTGCAATAATTAAAGATAGGTTGTATCGAGTGAGTCGTGACACTCAGACAGGTGAGGAGACGACCCAGTTGTTGGTACCAAAAAGCCGCCGGGAAATGATTTTCCAGGCGGCTCATTTCAACCCCATGGCTGGTCACTTAGGGTATGACAAAACACTGAACCGGATAATGGCCCGATTTTATTGGCCGGGCATCTGGGCGGACGTACGTAGGTGGTGTGCGTCCTGTCCAGATTGTCAGCTGGTAAATTCCCCAGCCATCCCAAAAGCCCCATTGCGGCCCCTACCATTAATTGAGGTCCCGTTTGATAGAGTGGGCATGGACCTCATCGGACCATTTGAACGGAGCACTCAGGGATACCGATTTGTATTAGTTCTGGTGGATTATGCAACCCGGTATCCCGAAGCGGTGCCATTGCGCAATATCTCGGCTAAGAGTGTTGCGCAGGCATTGTTTCAAATAATCTCCCGAGTTGGAATCCCGAAAGAGATTCTGACTGATCAAGGCACTTCGTTCATGTCACGCACACTACGCGAACTGTATGAACTTTTGGGTGTTCAGTCAATTAAAACGAGCGTGTACCATCCACAAACGGATGGTCTCGTGGAACGTTTTAATAGGACTTTGAAATCCATGATTCGGAAGTTTGTACACGATGACAGCCGAAATTGGGATAAGTGGTTAGTTCCTCTATTATTTGCAGTGCGAGAGGTTCCCCAGGCCTCCACGGGATTTTCTCCTTTTGAATTGCTGTTTGGTAGAAAACCACGGGGTATTTTGGACCTGGTTAAAGAAAGCTGGGAGGAGGGTCCAAGCCCCAGTAAAAACGAAATTCAATACGTTATGGACCTGCGAGCAAAACTCCATACACTGGGGAGATTATCACGAGAGAATTTGCTCGAGGCTCAGGAACGTCAGCAAAAGCACTACAATAGAGGAACGAAACTACGGCAATTTTCACCGGGAGAGAAAGTCTTGGTATTACTACCGACTTCCAGCACAAAATTACTCGCCAAGTGGCAAGGACCCTTCGTGGTCACACGACGAGTAGGGGAAGTCGATTATGAGGTGGAGCGGTCTGATAGAGAGGGGGCGAAACAGATTTATCACCTCAATCTGTTAAAAGTGTGGAAAGAGGTGATACCGGTCTCCTTGGTGTCGGTAGATCAAGAGAGAGATGAGCTGGGACCGGAGGTGCCAAATTCAAACGATCAAACCTCCCCCCTTTTTGATAGCCATCTCTTACCGAATCAGAGAACGGATCTTGCCAAGTTGCAAAAGCAGTTCGCTGATGTGTTTTCCCCTCTACCAGGCCACACCAATCTGATAAAGCACCATATTGAGACAACCCCGGGGGTGACGGTGCGTTCGCGCCCCTACCGACTGCCTGAACATAAAAAAAAAGTGGTTCAGGCAGAAATAAAGACAATGTTGGAATTGGGCGTAATAGAAGAGTCTAACAGTGCGTGGAATAGCCCCATCGTGCTGGTGAGTAAGCCGGATGGATCTGTTCGCTTCTGTGTAGACTATCGTAAAGTAAACGAAGTGTCACGATTCGATGCCTATCCCATGCCTCGGGTCGATGACTTATTGGATCGGCTGGGCACAGCTCGTTTTTCTCGACACTGGATTTGACCAAGGGTTACTGGCAGATTCCCTTGTCTCCAGAGTCCAAGGAAAAAACGGCTTTCTCCGCTCCGGACGGATTGTACCAATTCCGGACACTTCCGTTTGGGTTATTCGGAGCCCCTGCCACTTTCCAACGTCTCATGGACAGGGTACTGCGTCCGCATGCTGCTTTCGCTGCAGCCTATATGGACGATATAATAATACACAGTGACAGCTGGGCTCAGCATGTGCGGCATGTGGGGGCAGTACTGGAGTCCCTGAGACAGGCGGGACTCACGGCTAACCCAAAGAAGTGTGCGATTGGCAGAGCGGAGGTACGGTATTTGGGGTACCACTTGGGAAGTGGACAAGTGCGACCTCTGGTGGACAAAACCGCGGCGATCGCGTCCTGTCCACGACCTAAGACAAAAAAAGAGGTAAGGAGGTTTTTGGGACTGGCCGGGTACTACAGAAGGTTCATCCCGGCTTTCTCGGACCTGACCAGTCCCCTGACCGACTTGACTCGGAAAGGTGCCTCAGATCCGGTTCAGTGGACGGAGCTGTGTCGGCAGGCGTTTGAGAGGGTAAAGGAAGCTTTGTGTGGGAAACCGCTCTTGTTCACCCCTAATTTCTCTCTCCCCTTTAATTTGCAGACTGACGCATCGAACAGAGGGCTGGGGGCCGTTTTGACTCAGCAGGTGGAGGGGGTCGACCGACCAGTGCTGTACATTAGCCGAAAGCTATCACAGCGGGAAGCGAAGTACAGCACGGTCGAGAAGGAGTGCCTGGCCATCAGATGGGCGGTCGGGTCCCTCCGTTATTATCTGCTGGGTCGCTCATTCATCCTCTGCTCGGACCATGCGCCCCTCCAATGGCTTCACCGCATGAAGGATACCAACGCCCGAATCACTCGGTGGTATCTGGCTTTACAGCCTTTTAATTTCAAGGTGATTCATAGGCCGGGAGCGCAGATGGTGGTGGCTGATTTTCTCTCCCGTCCGGTGGAGGAGGAGGAGGGGGGGGGGAGTTGAGCATTGGCCGGATGGCTTCCCGGCCTAAGTCGGGCGGTGGGGGTATGTGGTAGGGGGGCGTGGTTTTAGGCGCAGCTAGCAAGAGAGAGAGTGAACGCGGGTGGTTTAGGAAGCCGGCACAGCTGTCGGCAATCGGGCAATTGGTGACGATTGAGTATAGGATTGTTATTATCAATTAACCAATTGCCTTGATTGTTCAACAGTGAGCCTGGGATCCTCAAAAGGGAGCTGAAACGGAAGAGAAGGGAGGTTGAGAACAAGCTGTACAACGGTGTGGTTTGAATGTGGAATAAAGGCACGGTTAAACGGAGAATCCTTGGACTCTTGCTTATTCATTCTCCGAGCACTACCTACGACTTCGCCACAAACCCTATTAAGCGTAAGAAGTTACTACAACAACTCAAAAAAGAAAAACGAGATATAATCTTCTTACAGGAAACACACCTAGTGAAACTAGAACACGAGAAGCTAAATAAACGTACAAACGCTCAGGTATATCAGTCATCATATAAGTCTTCAAGAAGAGGAGTTGCTATTTTGATAATGCCCCAAATAGCATTTAAGCTGGAAAGGTTGATAACAGACAAGGAAGGTAGATATGTAATGGTAGTAGGAAAGATTGATAAGGCAATGGTTTCATTCATGAATGTCTACAACCCCCCTGAAGATCCAGATCTAATTAAAAAGGTTGTTGAAATAATAGTTTCAGAAAGTCAAGGGATAACAATCACTGCAGGTGACTTAAACCTAATCATGGACCCAAGTCTGTTTGCACAAAGTGAGAGACAACATAGTTCAGATCAAGCTGCTAAAATAATGAGAAGAGCAGCTAAGGAAATAGGTCTGATAGATGTGTGGCCAACTCTTCATCCAAAAGAAAGAGATTATACTTTTCTTTCAAAAACCTATTGTAAATACTCAAGACTAGACTATTTTTTTATGTTTAAGAATTATATATCAAGGGTGATAGAATGTAATATAAATATAATCACATTGTCTGATCATGCTTTGATAACAATGAAATTGAACTTAGACTTGGAGGGGGGTCAAACTCTCTGGAGATGAAATAACTCCCTGTTACAAATGGATGATTTCAAGATTAAAATAAGATTAATTATTAAAAATGATCTAGAAATCAATGATACAGAGGAAGTTGACCCGGTTATATTGTGGGAGGGAGCAAAAGCTGTATTAAGAGGGGAAATAATTTAATTTGCTTCATATAAGAAGAGGGAGAGGGAAAAAAGAGTTAAGGAAATAGAACAATCAATAAGAATTTTGGAATTGGAACACAAGGCAAAAGGAAATAGTGCTGATTTACGCTCTTTGAATGAACTAAAGAAAGAATTTGACCGTTTACTAACTGAAAAGGTAGAGAAATCATTGATATTTACTAAACAACAATACTTTGATAGTGGAGCAAAAGCAATTAAAAATCTGGCTTATAAATTGAAAAAACAACAGATAAAATCAAACATAGTTACTATCAAAGACCAAACCAGGAATACAATCGTAAAAGGTAAAAAAGAAATAGCACAAGAATTTGCTAAATACTACAAACAATTGTATAATCCTGATAATAATTTGCTCCCTAAAAATAGAATGAAAGAATATCTATCTGGGTTAAGGCTACCGCAGATAACAGAAGAACAAAACATAAACCTGACTTTGCCAGTCACGTTAGATGAGATTAAGGTAGCAATAAATACATTTAAAAAGGGTAAATGTCCAGGGAGCGATGGGTTTACAGGCAAATTTTACAAGAAATGTGAAAAAAAATTACTACCAATTTTAGAAAGAACATTTAATTTGGCGTTAGATCATAGTCAATGGGCAAATACCTGGTGCAGCTCTATAATTACAGTCATACACAAAGAGGGCAAGGATCCCACTGATTGCGGATCTTATAGACCGATAACTTTACTGAATGTAGATCAAAAGCTGTTAAGCAGCATCCTAGCAGATAGACTGTCAAAGATTATCTCACAAATTATAGACCCAGACCAAACAGGCTTTATCCCAAATAGATATTTATTTGATAATGTAAGACGAACCTTGAATATAATAAATTACTCACAGAAAACGAATATTCAAACATTGATTCTTATTTTGGAGAAAGCCTTTGATAGGGTGTCATGGCCTTTTATAATAGAAACCTGTATTAAGTTTGGCTTTCACGACACCTTTATCAAATGGCTTCAATATATAAAACATCAAGAGCACAGGTCAGGGCAAATGGGACCCTGTCAGAGAGCTTCGAGTTAAAACGGGGAACGAGACAAGGGGACCCACTATCTCCATTCATTTTTGCAATTTGTATTGAACCTCTGACAGCATATCTTCGAGCAACCAATGAAATTGAAGGGGTAAAAATAGCAGAGCAATGTCATAAATAGGCATTATATGCAGATGATGTGGTCTTATATGTTACAAATTTAGAAAAATCCTTACCAGCACTTATGCAAATAATTAATAACTACAGCCCAGTATCAGGATATAAGTTAAATATGCAGAAATGTGAAGCAATGGTCCTAGGTGTCCCTGTCTGCAGAGACATGAAAAGGCAATATCTATGGCAATGGGATAATGATAGAGTTCAGTATCTGGGAATTGTGAAACCAAATAATTTAAAGTTATTATATCAATTGAATTACAACTGTCTGGAGGTACAAATGAGGCAAGATCTGAATCGGTGGAGAATTGTATTACTATCATTGGGTGGAAGAATAGATGCAATAAGAATTAATGTATTGCCCAGTTTTTTGTTTCTATTCCAAGACAATAACCCTGTTTATAAGTGCAAGTGCTTTCAAAAAATGGGATAAAATGATAAATACATTTCTATGGGATGATAAAAAAAACAAGAATTAAAATTAAGACGCTTAAAATGGCTAAAGAGAAGGGAGGTCTTGCCCTCCCCAACCTAAAGCACTATTATTATGCAGCTCTAAAGAGAAGGGAGGTCTTGCCCTCCCCAACCTAAAGCACTATTATTATGCAGCTCTAAAGAGAAGGGAGGTCTTGCCCTCCCCAACCTAAAGCACTATTATTATGCAGCTCAAATGCAACCAATACGTACTTGGTTACACAATAATTCTGAAGCAAATCGGAGGACAATAGAGCAACACATGTGTCGTGTCTCAATAAAAACGATGCCTTTCTGCACAGAGAATTAACGAAGGGCACAAGTGGCTGATCGTACACAAACTAAAAATACTTTGGAGACTTGGGACATAATTAAGAGAAATTGTGAAATGAGAGATGACCTAATCGTACTGAGAGAGATAAAGGAAGACCCAGAGTTTACTCCTAATAAACATGATATAACTTTTAATATATGGCCACAAAAGAGACTGATTATATTTGGAAAATGTCTAAATGAAAATGGAATAAAGTCATTTGAATCTTTAAGGTAATACTATAATTTACCACAATCTCACTTCTTCTGATACCTACAAATGAGAAGTTATATCCAGAACAGTAAAATAGAAAGGAAAACCATTAGTGATCTTCACCCACTTGTGCTATTTTAGGTAAAGAACTATAGTAAAATGGCACATCAAATCTCAGCAATATACACTATTCCAGAAAACAAGCACAAGCAACAAGACACAAGGGCAAAACTAAAATGAGAAGAAGAACTTAACATACACATATCTGAGGACACTTGGAAGGAAATGAATCAGAATGTACACACAACCACAGCATCTCCCTATTGGAGAGAATACGCATGGAAAATACAATCACGTTACTGTACAACACCAGTGCAACAAGCTAAATATAATTCTAAAATAAAACCAAATTGTTGGAGGGAATGTGGTAAAACATGTCAACTTTGGTCATATCTCTTGGTTTTGCCCATCATTACAATTGTTTTGGAACAACATACAGAAGGAAATTAATATTATCTTAAACGGGGTTATTCATTTGACTACAGACTTTGTGCTGTTAGGCAAAACAGTTTAAATATAAAATGATAAATATAAATATTTATTAAGGATATTGTGTATAACAGCACTGAAACAGATAACAGAATACTGGCTTCAAAAAGCATGTCCCCTGATAGATAAAAACATCCCCCCTGATAGATAAAAGCATCCCCCCTGATAGATAAAAACATGTCCCCTGATAGATAAAAGCATCCCCCCTGATAGATAAAAGCATGTCCCCTGATAGATAAAAACATCCCCCCTGATAGATAAAAGCATGCCCCCTGATAGATAAAAGCATGCCCCCTGATAGATAAAAGCATGCCCCCTGATAGATAAAAACATCCCCCCTGATAGATAAAAGCATGCCCCCTGATAGATAAAAGCATGTCCCCTGATAGATAAATGTAGAGATATGGTTCAACAAATATACCAGATGGAGTACTTAACTTATAACATGAGGGGGAATCTGAAATTATTTGAGAAAAGATGGGCTAAGTGGTCAAGTTACTATCACAAGGTAAAATAAATTTACTGGATTATGGTGCTCCATATTAGAGCTGACAGTCATTTAGGGGAGCACTAAATATATCTTTATTATTATTATTATTATTATTATTATTATTTTATATATATTTTTCCCTCTTTTCTCTTTTGATTTTCCTTATTTTTTTCTTTTTGTTTACCTTAGATTTCTGCTTTTGAGACGGGTGGGAAAAAGGAAAACTTTTGGATTTATGGATTATAGTAGGTAGATTTTGAAATACGAAATAGGATTAAATGTATTTTTTTTCTATAAATTAAAAACAGTATAATATACTGTAATAATTTAAACATATATTGTAAATATTGTTAATAATAATTACTCTCATATTGACTGAACGTTATGATGATGTATCACTGGGTGACACACCTATTCATGAGTAAGATGTACGAAATTATATGATAATAGAATTTTTTTTTTAAGTATCAAAAAATATATAAACAAACAGGGCTGTGTGTATCAAATACATAGCAGTGTGTTACACACCTTACAGCACATTAATATAAACTAACAGGGCTGTGTGTGTCAAACACAGTGTGTTACACCTTACAGCACATTAATATAAACTAACGGCTGTGTGTGTCAAACACAGTGTGTTACACCTTACAGCACATTAATATAAACTAACAGGGCTGTGTGTGTCAAACACAGTGTGTTACACCTTACAGCACATTAATATAAACTAACAGGGCTGTGTGTGTCAAACACAGTGTGTTACACCTTACAGCACATTAATATAAACTAACAGTGCTGTGTGTGTCAAACAGATTTCTCAGAAAGATGTTTTGTCCAATTGATGTAAGATATAATTTTTTAAATGATCTTTTAAAAATAAATCTTTAAAACGTGGCGTACAGTCTTATTCTACCAAGAGGAGGAAGAGGAACATGCTGTTTCAGTTATGTGGAGTGTACAGAACTCTTGTCTGTTTTCACATTAGAAACATTAACATTAGTGTTGTATTTAGTCACACTGGAGCCCTTTTTGATTTAAGGGGTTTGTGTTTGTACTCACCCCAGTCTCTGCAGTTTACACTGTGGGTCCTCCAGTCCAGCAGAGAGCGCTCTCACTCCTGAATCCTGCAGCTCATTGTCTCTGAGCTCCAGATCTCTCAGCTCGGAGTGAGGAGAACGCAGGACTGAGGCCAGAACATCACAGCAGCCCACTGTGAGATTACACCAACCCAGCCTGAGGAGAGATCACACACACAAACACATACGCATACGCATGCACACACACACACACACACACACACACACACACACACACACACACACACACACGCATGCACACACACACACACACACACGCACACACACACGCATGCACACACACACACACACACACACACACACGCATGCACACACACACACACACACACGCACACACACATTCGCAGACATACAAACACACACACACAGACACACACAATTGAAATGCACTGCTGATTGTAATTTCCTCTTTGCTGATCCTGCGATGTACACAAACAGAGAGAGGTTGTGTACATGAAGTTAATAAAGTATTCCCACTAATCCACTAAAGTCTAAGGCTCTATTATTAACCAATACAAAATAACTAAAAGATAAGAAGGCAACTCAACTCAAGATTAGGAGCCTACTGCAAGGATTTAATGACCAAACCCTTTCCATATGATGCTAATATCATATGGGACACAATCTGATTTGCAAACATATTACATTTCATCTGCAAACCCAAGAAACAGCGTTAGTATGATCACTCTGGTGCACTGTACCTCACCTGATATGTTCTTCAGTCCACAAACATCTTTACATTTTAAAAACATTCAATGTTCTTCACTATGAAAAGATAAATATAATGTACAAGTAAAACCCATTCGCTAAATACAATACTGTGATTATCATGATAAATTCATTTCTTCCTAATCTTGTAACCATATAATCAAGTTACCAAAGAATCTATTTAAATTAAAGTTATTCTTATCTAACCACACAGAATTCATGTAACTTCACACATCCACACAATAAAGCCCCAAACTTGGGTTATGTTTTCCTCCTTTTTCCTGCCGATTTCATCATCACAAACGCTCCAGGCCCACAAAGAATAATAATAATAATAATAAAACTTTATTTGTATAGCACATTTCATACAAGGATTGTAGCTCAAAGTGCTTTACATCAATAAAATAATGACAGTGTAAGGCAAGCAGCAAGTGCAGTTTATATAATGGGAAAGGTATAAAATAATAATCAACATCATATCAGATCCTAATGTTCTAATAGGTTACTTAGTTACCATAATCTCGTTTCAAACAAACATTAACACATTAATCAAACATCCTATCAGATCCTAGTGTTCTAATAGGTTACTTGAGTTACCATAATCTCGTTACAACAAAGGATGGAGTATAAATAGTGGCAGTTAAAAAATTTAAAGTTTAAAAATATAAAATTTAAAATTAAACATTAGTGTGTTCAGTGCAGAGTAATATTAAAAGTGCAAGTCAGAGTGCAGCAAAACTGGAACTAGTATTTAGGGATAATGATGAAGGCGGGTCAGTCAAATGCTTTGGTGAAAAGATATGTTTTAAGCTGCCTTTTAAATATCTCTAAGGTGTTAGCTTCCCTGATATTTGAGGGTAGTGCATTCCACAGTTTTGGGGCATAGTTAACAAAGGCTGCATCACCAATCTCTCCCCATTGGAGATTTATCTACATCTGCCAATAACATCATCTGATCACACCTGATGTGAACATGTGATGCTATTTCAGCCAATAGAATATAAATACATATATTTTAAATTTGTTTCTGATTTTTTCACTTTTTCTGCCAATTTGGTAGCCGATTGAACACCATTCTTATTCAATTTCCCCCGTGTAGCAACAGCTGGAGAATCCTCAGTTGACCGCTCTGCTACTCTGCTGACCAGTCCTCCAGCTCTCTTGCTCTGATCTTAGGTCGTTGGTGCCGGTGTGAATTATAATATAAGTAGGTTTGCCAAACTCCGGATCAGAGAGAATTCTGAATGCGTCCTGTGTTTTCGGACACCAATTATTGTTGCTCTCCGTCCTGGAAAGAGTTTGTGTTCTTGCAGGAATTTTCCGTTGGAGTCTATGATAGCAACGTCTGTGTCTGTGTGTGGGGGGAGGCTGGGTGTGGACTGGGGGGGCTCTGTGTGTGGGGGGGGCTGGGTGTGGACTGGGGGGGCTCTGTGTCTGTGTGTGGGGGAGACTGGGTGTGGACTGGGGGGGCTCTGTGTCTGTGTGTGGAGGGAGGCTGGGTGTGGACTGGGGGGGCTCTGTGTCTGTGTGTGGGGGAGGCTGGGTGTGGACTGGGGGGGCTCTGTGTCTGTGTGTGGGGGGAGACTGGGTGTGGACTGGGGGGGCTCTGTGTCTGTGTGTGGAGGGAGGCTGGGTGTGGACTGGGGGGGCTCTGTGTCTGTGTGTGGAGGGAGGCTGGGTGTGGACTGGGGGGGCTCTGTGTCTGTGTGTGGGGGAGGCTGGGGGGCTCTGTGTCTGTGTGTGGGGGGGCTGGGTGTGGACTGGGGGGGGGGGGCTCTGTTCTCTGTAGGGGCAGTGAGGTTTTGAGGGGGCTCTGTTCTCTGTAGAGGCAGTGAGGTTTTGAGGGGGCTCTGTTCTCTGTAGAGGCAGTGCGGTTTTGAGGGGGCTCTGTTCTCTGTAGGGGCAGTGAGGTTTTGAAGGGGCTCTGTTCTCTGTAGAGGCAGTGCGGTTTTGAGGGGGCTCTGTTCTCTGTAGGGGCAGTGAGGTTTTGAGGGGGCTCTGTTCTCTGTAGGGGCAGTGAGGTTTTGAGGGGGCTCTGTTCTCTGTAGGGGCAGTGAGGTTTTGAGGGGGCTCTGTTCTCTGTAGGGGCAGTGAGGTTTTGAGGGGGCTCTGTTCTCTGTAGGGGCAGTGAGGTTTTGAGGGGGCTCTGTTCTCTGTAGGGGCAGTGAGGTTTTGAGGGGGCTCTGTTCTCTGTAGGGGCAGTGAGGTTTTGGGGGGGCTCTGTTCTCTGTAGGGGCAGTGAGGTTTTGAGGGGGCTCTGTTCTCTGTAGGGGCAGTGCGGTTTTGAGGGGGCTCTGTTCTCTGTAGGGGCAGTGAGGTTTTGAGGGGGCTCTGTTCTCTGTAGAGGCAGTGCGGTTTTGAGGGGGCTCTGTTCTCTGTAGGGGCAGTGAGGTTTTGAGGGGGCTCTGTTCTCTGTAGAGGCAGTGCGGTTTTGAGGGGGCTCTGTTCTCTGTAGGGGCAGTGAGGTTTTGAGGGGGCTCTGTTCTCTGTAGAGGCAGTGCGGTTTTGAGGGGGCTCTGTTCTCTGTAGGGGCAGTGAGGTTTTGAGGGGGCTCTGTTCTCTGTAGGGGCAGTGAGGTTTTGAAGGGGCTCTGTTCTCTGTAGAGGCAGTGAGGTTTTGAGGGGGCTCTGTTCTCTGTAGGGGCAGTGAGGTTTTGAGGGGGCTCTGTTCTCTGTAGGGGCAGTGAGGTTTTGAGGGGGCTCTGTTCTCTGTAGGGGCAGTGAGGTTTTGAGGGGGCTCTGTTCTCTGTAGGGGCAGTGAGGTTTTGAGGGGGCTCTGTTCTCTGTAGGGGCAGTGAGGTTTTGAAGGGGGCTCTGTTCTCTGTAGGGGCAGTGAGGTTTTGAGGGGGCTCTGTTCTCTGTAGGGGCAGTGAGGTTTTGAGGGGGCTCTGTTCTCTGTAGGGGCAGTGAGGTTTTGAGGGGGCTCTGTTCTCTGTAGGGGCAGTGAGGTTTTTAGGGGGCTCTGTTTCTCCCTCTGTTTAGTGTGACCCAGTAGTCAGATTGCTGTGCTCTGCTCTCTCACACTCTGCCTGTCTTTTTAGAGAGTGGAAGTCATCTGATGTATCAAACAAGCCTTTAACCATCACTCTGCTGCCAGAAATACAGTAGATATGGATGGATCACTTGAAGGGTTTCTTCTCCTGACTTATTTTTCCATAGAGTTCAATAGCAAATTTTGTCAGGAGAAAATACCCGTAAAGTGATCCATCCATATCTACTGTATTTCTGGCAGCAGAGTGATGGTTAAAGGCTTGTTTGATACATCAGACCCTTGATGACTTAGATCCATTTAGCCAACCATGTATTCCATACTGTTCCAGTGTAATTTATAGGTGTCTAAGGCATAGGTGTCTAAGGCATAGGTGTCAAACTCCCGGCCCGCGGGCCAAATCCGGCCCGCCACGTCATTTTTTGTGGCCCGCGAGAACTTAATTATCTGACGCGGAATCCGGCCCGCCACGTCATTTTATGCGGCCCGCGAGAACTTAAGTATCTGACGCGTGTATCTACGTGGCTGGTTAACGGGGATTAACTTTTACGATATAACAGACAAACGCAGACGCGGATGCACACCCGCGGTACATTCGTTAAATAAAACGTTAAATGAAGTTTGAAAAAAAAAGGCGATTGCCCCCCCCCCCCCCCCCTCAAATATTACAATCAAGGTCCGCGAAAATCCCAAGTATGGTTATATTTATAGTCTTACAGTCACAACCGGCCCTTTGAGGGCAACCATAATGCTGATGTGGCCCGGGGTGAAAATGAGTTTGACACCACTGGTCTAAGGTATCAAACAAGCCCCAAACCATCACTTTGTGGCCAGATATGGAGTAATTCTGATCTCAAAGTGTGCTAGGCCACACAGACTACAAGTAATTCTGATCTCAAAGTGTGCTAGGCCACAGACTACAAGTAATTCTGATCTCAAAGTGTGCTAGGCCACATACTACAAGTAATTCTGATCTCAAAGTGTGCTAGGCCACAGACTACAAGTAATTCTGATCTCAAAGTGTGCTAGGCCACAGACTACAAGTAATTCTGATCTCAAAGTGTGCTAGGCCACAGACTACAAGTGATTCTGATCTCAAAGTGTGCTAGGCCACATACTACAAGTAATTCTGATCTCAAAGTGTGCTAGGCCACAGACTACAAGTAATTCTGATCTCAAAGTGTGCTAGGCCACATACTACAAGTAATTCTGATCTCAAAGTGTGCTAGGCCACAGACTACAAGTAATTCTGATCTCAAAGTGTGCTAGGCCACAGACTACAAGTGATTTTGATCTCAAAGTGTGCTAGGCCACATACTACAAGTAATTCTGATCTCAAAGTGTGCTAGGCCACAGACTACAAGTAATTCTGATCTCAAAGTGTGCTAGGCCACAGACTACAAGTGATTTTGATCTCAAAGTGTGCTAGGCCACAGACTACAAGTAATTCTGATCTCAAAGTGTGCTAGGCCACAGACTACAAGTAATTCTGATCTCAAAGTGTGCTAGGCCACAGACTACAAGTCATTCTGATCTCAAAGTGTGCTAGGCCACAGACTACAAGTAATTCTGATCTCAAAGTGTGCTAGGCCACAGACTACAAGTAATTCTGATCTCAAAGTGTGCTAGGCCACAGACTACAAGTAATTCTGATCTCAAAGTGTGCTAGGCCACAGACTACAAGTAATTCTGATCTCAAAGTGTGCTAGGCCACAGACTACAAGTAATTCTGATCTCAAAGTGTGCTAGGCCACAGACTACAAGTAATTCTGATCTCAAAGTGTGCTAGGCCACAGACTACAAGCAATTCTGATTTCAATGTGTGCTAGTCCACAGACTACAAGTAATTCTGATCTCAAAGTGTGCTAGGCCACCTCAGCAAGTGGTTTGGCAGATCCGATCCCAATGCGGACAAAATCCGTTTTGTGCACGTCCAGACCTGTCACTCAATGCAGCCCAGTGATATCGGACGCACTTTTTACACTTTGTCGTCCCTGTGATCAAATTCAAACTCACCCCAATCTCTGTAGTTTACAGTTTGGACTCATCAGTCCAGCACAGAGCAGCTCCACTCCTGAATCTCCCAGGTTATTGTAGCTGAGGTCCAGATCTCTCAGGGGTGAGTTTGATGACTGGAGAGCTGAGGCCACAATATCACAGGACTTCTCTGAGAGGTCACAGCTGTTCAGTCTGCAAAGAAGAGTTCATATATAATAATAGTATAATAATATTAGGTATATATAAAACATGTAACATTTGAAATGTAACAATGATAGTGTTCAGTGAAGAGTGAAATTGAGGATTTTAAGGTTGTCGATGCTCTGAGGAAGATGTCTGTGCTACACTCTCCAACTGCAGCACTTTGGACCTGAGAATTAGACGTCCTGCTGGACTGAACTCTGACAGTTCTACTGATGTGATTCTGACACAAATGGGCACATTTCTTATCCTGTAAGTTCTCTGAATTGTGGCTAAGGGCCCATCTACCTATTCTATGATCTTTTTTCTGGGTTTAACCCTCCCATCCCATCCCAGAGGTGCAGCTGCCATCTTTCAGAGTGGACAGTGGGTTCGTTTGTAATGTTGTGGGACATTTGGCACAGTTACCACCAAAAGTAAAGATGTAAAAGCTAACACACATCTTTCAGTGTGGATACTGAGTTATCCTCTGATTATTTACTTTCGGTTTTAACTGTGACAAAGATCCCACAGCACTGCAAGCTAACACACAGCTAAAGGCAGATTCACTTTATAAACAGCACTGCAAGCTAACACAGCTAAAGGCAGATCCACTTTATAAACAGCACTGCAAGCTAATACACAGCTAAAGGCAGATTCACTTTATAAACAGCACTGCAAGCTAACACACAGCTAAAGGCAGATTCACTTTATAAACAGCACTGCAAGCTAACACACAGCTAAAGGCAGATTCACTTTATAAACAGCACTGCAAGCTAACACACAGCTAAAGGCAGATTCACTTTATAAACAGCACTGCAAGCTAACACACAGCTAAAGGCAGATTCACTTTATAAACAGCACTGCAAGCTAACACACAGCTAAAGGCAGATCCACTTTATAAACAGCACTGCAAGCTAACACACAGCTAAAGAGAGATTCACTTTATAAACAGCACTGCAAGCTAACACACAGCTAAAGGCAGATTCACTTTATAAACAGCACTGCAAGCTAACACACAGCTAAAGGCACAATTGACTTGAAGGACAGCAAGCGCGTTAGCAAGCTAAACTCGGGAGTCATTGACACTTCCCCTGAGTTTCCTGGAGAAATGGCCAAACAGTTCTATTTTTTTGTATAATTGTTTTTATTCGTTTTTATACACATACCGTGTCCAGACAGTTAATTGTAAAGTGCTTTCTGATATTTAAATTTAAACCATTTTCTATTCAAAATCAAGTAGACGTTAGAGACAAAAAACAAAAATAGTAAGACTATTTCCAATGTCTTACGTTCAATTAATTATTACTACGTTAACTGTCCGATTCACAAAATGAATGTCGTGGAACCTAGATACACCATACCATGCAGAAAATATTTGAGTGAAAAATGTATACCTGCTCTGTATGAAGAGGTGAAGAAAACTGTTCGACTGTCCTTGCAAAACGCGACGAGAGTAGCTTTAACTACGGATGGATGGGCATCTTGCTCCACCGAAGTTCTAGATCGTACTAAGATTTAGGAAAGTACTATGCATGACACTAACCTATAGGCTATTTCATTTTTCTTGCCCCAGTTTAGTAATTTCCATTTTCATTTTGTAAATAAAGGAAATGTATTAGGGTACCATGTCTAACACTGTTTGAAAAACAATAACCTAAATAGGGCAACTTTAGAAAATACACTGTTAGTCATGTTTATTGCTGCATTATTTGCTGCAGACAGCTGCAAAATGTATGGCATGCCTTAACAATAAACAATGCTGTGAACTTGGTGTAAGGTTCAAATTGAATATTTAATTACTGCTGAATGTATCGGTATCAAATCACATTAGCATACCTATTACATTTTTTTAAAGTATCTAAATTAATCGAACCGAATCTTATCGAATCGAATCGTGGTCAAATGTAAGATATTATGATGCATCGAACCTTTGCCTAAAGAATCGTAATCGAATCGAATCGTTATGGGATTGAATCGTCCCACCCCTACTGTCTAGTAAATTGTGTTTGTTAATGTAGTTGCATCAGTGTCATTAAATGTCCACGAAACTACCAAACCTGGTGTAGGCAAGAGATATCCAGTTTCTGTGCGAGACTAACCTAGCAATTCCACTGATCCCAGGACTTGCGCCTTGCATGGTCACGAAAATAGAGCCCCTTATCTTAATATTGTAACTTAATATAGCCTCTCTTTATGTTAATCTGTTTGAGATTAAAATAAATTTAATAAAATAAAACTTTGACCCATCAGATTAATCTGCCTATCAACAAATTAGCTATTTATTTGACATAATTAGTAAATTAAATCAAATAAAATATATGTAAAGTTTTTGCATTTGATGCTGCTCATGTTCTGGAATCAGAACATTAAATGAGGGCACTAAGCTGTTATAACTTCATTCAGAGATAATAATAATACTTTTTTTTAAACCAAATGTTCACTTGCTCGACAATTTTATTGCACGTTACTCTCATTAGAAATAGAAAGTGTGAATATATGCTGCCACAATCTACTTTATTTTATTTTTTCAAAATTTTGTTTCTGATTTTTTCCCCTTTTTCTCCCAATTTAGTAGCCAATTGAACCCCTATTCTATTCAATTCCCCCCATGTAGCAACCGCTAGAGAACCACCGCTACACAATCCCGTCTATCGGTACTAGTAGTAGGAAAGAGGGCGCCACGTCCTCTACAGGGCGCGACTCCTCGAGCTCCTGACCGCGACTCGCCTGGGTCCCGTGCGCAGCGATTCTCTCCGAGCACCTCCCCCCACCCGGAAGCGGCTGCCAATTGCCGCTTCCACAGGGCACCGGCCACGCTCGGATATGGCAGTGTTATGTTCTGAGTGTTTTTGTTATTCTGTCATGTATAGTATTGTCAGTTTCGGTAGCATACACTTTTCAATGTTTTCCGCAGCCTTGCGTTCTGTGCTGAATCTCTCGCTCCCTCTCACGGAGTTTTACTTTCGTTTCTGTACACTTCGTTTGTATTACCCTGCACTACTAACATTTATATAGGACTTATTATTACTAACTGGCTAAACACGGGGTGGTTAACTAATCTACTAATGTCAGGGTTTAATAGAATTATTACTAACACAAACTAACAATTTAATTCTCATCACGTTTCCACAGCTGTTTAGTGTTTCCTTACGTATCCAGTCATTGTCTTGTTAACTAATTCACTAACGACAGGGCTAGGATAGGATAATTACTAACGAATTACTAATTGCCTTGTTAAATGTCTTAGCTCTCTCGCTGTTTTCCATTTCCTGCTGCTCTCAAACTAATTGTCTGCACCTGTCTACACCTGCATATATACCTGCTGTCTTTGTTCCTCGTCGCGAGTTCGTCATTCTTTTCACGTGAGTTGTTCTAATTAGTATATCTGTTTCCGAGTCCGTTTCTAGTTAGTATCTGTTTCCGAGTGTTTTGTTTGTTTTAGTGTTTTTTCCGAGTTTGTAAGTTTTTGGCAGTCTGTTCTTTTGTTATTTGTTTTTGACGGTTTTTCTGGCTTCGACCCCTGAACGTGTTCTCGCGACCATTCTTTTGGATTGTTATTCTGTACCTCTGCCGTGTCTTCCCGTGCATGACCCCTGCCTGTCTTGACTTCCCCCTGGACTGTGATTTTGTTCCTTCTGGAATAAAACATCGTTTTTGTTCACTCCTGCCTGCTATTGGGTTCCTGATTTCACCGATCATAACAGGCAGGACCGGGGCGCGAACCCCGATCCTCAGAGTACAACTGCGCTGACTGAAAGTTAGCGCTCTTACCGTTGTACTATCGCGGCGGCCCACAATCTACTTTATTAATGACATAATACTCACATGGCCTTCTTGCAGTTCCTGACTACTGGTACCAGTCTCTGATAACCTGCTGCTGATGTGTAGTAGGTGTTCAAGTAAAACTCATCCAGGATCTCCTCTGACATCAGTAACACAAAGGCCAGAGCTGAACATTGGTCTGGTTCCAGCTCTTTATCAGAAAGTGTTCCTGATCTCAGGGAATTCTGGATTTCCTCCACCAGAGAGTTGTCATTCAGTTCATTCAGACAGTGGAACAGATTGATGGTTCTTTCTGCTGAAGATTCCTCTCTGATCTTCTCCTTAATGTACTGGACTGTTTCCACAATGCTCTTTGATCCGCTTCCTGTCTGTGTCAGTAGACCTCCTAAGAGAGTCTGAATGGAGTCCAGAGAGAGACCAAGAAGGAATCGGAGGAAAAGGTCCAGGTGTCCATTCTTACTCTGTAAGGCCTGATCCACTGCACTCCTGTGTACCTCAGACAGCTGCACTCCACTGTGAGGATTGAGTACATTTCTGTTCTCATTTACACATGAATGAAACACAAACAAGGCAGCCAGATACTCCTGAATGCTCAGATGCACAAAGCAGTAGACCTTCTCCTGGTCCAGACCACACTCCTCTTTAAAGATCTCTGTGCACACCCCAGAGTACACTGCAGCTTCACTGACATCAATGCCACTCTCTCTCAGGTCCTCTTCATAGAATATCAGATTGCCCTTTTTCAGCTGTAGAAAAGCCAGCTGTCCCAGTTTCAGGAGGATTTCTGTATCTGATATTTTCTTTGGGTTTGTCTCATTGGTGCCGTGATACTTCTGATTCTTTACATCAGTCTGAATGAGCAGGAAGTGTGTGTACATTTCAGTCAGAGTTTTGGGCAGATCTCCACTCTTTACTTTACCCAACATTGTCTCCAGAACAGTAGCAGAAATCCAGCAGAAGACTGGTATGTGACACATGATGTAGAGACTCCTGGATGACTTTATGTGTGAGATAATTCTGCTGGCCTGTTTCTCATCTCTGATTCTCTTCTTAAAGTACTCCTCCTTCTGTGGGTCATTGAACCCTCGTACCTCTGTCACCTGGTGGACGCACTCAAGAGGGATCTGATTGGCTGCTGCTGGTCGGGAGGTGATCCAGAGGAGAGCAGAGGGAAGCAGATTCCCCAGAATTAGGTTGGTCAGCAGCACATCCACTGATGTCTCCGTTATATCACAGCAGATCTTATTGCTCTGGAAATGTAGAGGAAGTCGACATTCATCCAGACCATCAAAGATGAACACAACTTTGACTTCATCACCTTCAACACTTTTGATCTCTTTCAGTTGTGGAAAGTAGTGCTGCAGAAGTTGCATCAGGCTGAATTCTCTCTCTTTCTTCAGATTCAGATCTCGGAAAGGAAGAGTGAAGATGAAATCAACGTCCTGATTGGCTTTTCCTTCTGCCCAGTCCAGAATAAACTTCTGCACAGAGACGGTTTTCCCAATGCCAGCGATGCCCTTTGTAAGCACAGTTCTGGGTTTTTCTTGTCCAGGTAAAGGCTTAAAGATGTCATTGCAGAAGATTGCAGTCTCCTGTGTGGTTTGTGTCTTGGATGCTCTCTCAATCTGTCTGACCTCGTGTTCATTATTGACCCCCCCACTCCCCCCCTCTGTGATGTAGAGCTCTGTGTAGATCTCATTCAGGAGGGTTGGGTGGCCCTGCTTTGCTAAACTATCAAATAGAAATTCAAACTTCCTCTTCAGATCAGTTTTCAGTGTCTGCTGGGCTCTTTTTATGGATTCATCTGTAGAGAGGAAATATGAGCAATAATCATGTTTAAAAAAGAACATTTCCCATTCAATAACAAATTTCAAGAAGAAATAGTTAATAAAAATATTTATGCAGTCAGTTTTTACGGTATTTCACACACCTCTCCACACAGTGTGTTACACACCTCTCATACAGTGTTACACACCTCTCACACAGTGTTACACACCTCTCACACAGAGTTACACACCTCTCACACAGAGTTACACACCTCTCACACAGTGTTACACACCTCTCACACAGTGTTACACACCTCTCACACAGAGTTACACACTTCTCACACAGTGTTACACACCTCTCACACAGTGTTACACACCTCTCACACAGTGTTACACACCTCTCACACAGTGTTACACACCTCTCACACAGTGTTACACACCTCTCACATAGTGTTACACACCTCTCACACAGAGTTACACACCTCTCATACAGTGTTACACACCTCTCACACAGTGTTACACACCTCTCATACAGTGTTACACACCTCTCATACAGTGTTACACACCTCTCATACAGAGTTACACACCTCTCACACAGTGTTACACACCTCTCACACAGTGTTACACACACCTCTCACACAGTGTTACACACCTCTCATACAGTGTTACACACCTCTCACAGTGTTACACACCTCTCACACAGCGTTACACACCTCACACAGTGTTACACACCTCTCACACAGAGTTACACACCTCTCACACAGTGTTACACACCTCTCATACAGTGTTACACACCTCACACAGTGTTACACACCTCTCACAGAGTTACACACCTCTCACACAGTGTTACACACCTCTCACACAGTGTTACACACCTCTCACACAGTGTTACACACCTCTCACACAGAGTTACACACCTCTCACACAGTGTTACACACCTCTCACACAGAGTTACACACCTCTCACACAGTGTGTTACACACCTCTCACACAGTGTTACACACCTCACACAGTGTGTTACACACCTCTCACACAGTGTTACACACCTCTCACACAGTGTGTTACACACCTCTCACACAGTGTTACACACCTCTCACACAGTGTGTTACACACCTCTCACACAGAGTTACACACCTCTCACACAGAGTTACACACCTCTCACACAGTGTTACACACCTCTCACACAGAGTTACACACTTCTCACACAGTGTTACACACCTCTCACACAGTGTTACACACCTCTCACACAGTGTTACACACCTCTCACACAGTGTTACACACCTCTCACACAGTGTTACACACCTCTCACACAGTGTTACACACCTCTCACACAGTGTGTTACACACCTCTCACACAGTGTTACACACCTCTCACACAGAGTTACACACCTCTCACAGTTACACACCTCTCATACAGCGTTACACACCTCTCACACAGTGTTACACACCTCTCACACAGAGTTACACACCTCTCACACAGTGTTACACACCTCTCACACAGAGTTACACACCTCTCACACAGTGTTACACACCTCTCACACAGTGTTACACACCTCTCACACAGTGTGTTACACACCTCTCACACAGTTACACACCTCTCACACAGAGTTACACACCTCTCACACAGTGTTACACACCTCTCACACAGTTACACACCTCTCACACAGTGTTACACACCTCTCACACAGTGTTACACACCTCTCACACAGTGTTACACACCTCTCTCACAGAGTTACACACCTCTCACACAGTGTTACACACCTCTCACACAGAGTTACACATCTCTCACACAGTGTTACACACCTCTCACACAGAGTTACACACTTCTCACACAGTGTTACACACCTCTCACACAGTGTTACACACCTCTCACACAGTGTTACACACCTCTCACACAGAGTTACACACTTCTCACACAGTGTTACACACCTCTCACACAGTGTTACACACCTCTCACACAGAGTTACACACCTCTCACACAGTGTTACACACCTCTCTCACAGAGTTACACACCTCTCACACAGAGTTAAACACCTCTCACACAGTGTTACACACCTCTCATACAGTGTTACACACCTCTCACACAGTGTTACACACCTCTCACACAGTGTTACACACCTCTCACACAGTGTTACACACCTCTCACACAGAGTTACACACTTCTCACACAGTGTTACACACCTCTCACACAGTGTTACACACCTCTCACACAGTGTTACACACCTCTCACACAGAGTTACACACCTCTCACACAGAGTTAAACACCTCTCACACAGTGTTACACACCTCTCACACAGTGTTACACACCTCTCACACAGAGTTACACACTTCTCACACAGTGTTACACACCTCTCACACAGTGTTACACACCTCTCACACAGTGTTACACACCTCTCACACAGAGTTACACACCTCTCACACAGAGTTACACACCTCTCACACAGTGTTACACACCTCTCACACAGAGTTACACACCTCTCACACAGTGTTACACACCTCTCACACAGAGTTACACACCTCTCACACAGTGTTACACACCTCTCACACAGTGTTACACACACCTCTCACACAGTGTTACACACCTCTCACACAGAGTTACACACCTCTCACACAGAGTTACACACCTCTCACACAGTGTTACACACACCTCTCACACAGAGTTACACACCTCTCACACAGTGTCACACACCTCTCACACACAGTGTTACACACCTCTCATACAGTGTTACACACACCTCTCACACAGAGTTACACACCTCTCATACAGTGTTACACACCTCTCACACAGAGTTACACACCTCTCACACAGAGTTACACACCTCTCACACAGTGTTACACACCTCTCACACAGAGTTACACACCTCTCACACAGTGTTACACACCTCTCTCACAGAGTTACACACCTCTCACACAGAGTTACACACCTCTCATACAGTGTTACACACCTCTCATACAGTGTTACACACCTCTCATACAGTGTTACACACCTCTCACACAGAGTTACACACCTCTCACACAGAGTTACACACCTCTCACACAGTGTTACACACCTCTCACACAGAGTTACACACCTCTCATACAGTGTTACACACCTCTCATACAGTGTTACACACCTCTCACACAGTGTTACACACCTCTCATACAGTGTTACACACCTCTCATACAGTGTTACACACCTCTCATACAGTGTTACACACCTCTCACACAGAGTTACACACCTCTCACACAGAGTTACACACCTCTCACACAGTGTTACACACCTCTCACACAGAGTTACACACCTCTCACACAGAGTTACACACCTCTCACACAGTGTTACACACCTCTCACACAGAGTTACACACCTCTCACACAGTGTTACACACCTCTCACACAGAGTTACACACCTCTCACACAGAGTTACACACCTCTCACACAGTGTTACACACCTCTCACACAGAGTTACACACCTCTCATACAGTGTTACACACCTCTCATACAGTGTTACACACCTCTCACACAGAGTTACACACCTCTCACACAGTGTTACACACCTCTCACACAGTGTTACACACCTCTCACACAGAGTTACACACCTCTCACACAGAGTTACACACCTCTCACACAGTGTTACACACCTCTCACACAGTGTTACACACACCTCTCACACAGTGTTACACACCTCTCATACAGCGTGTTACACACCTCTCACACAGTTACACACCTCTCACACAGAGTTACACACCTCTCACACAGCGTGTTACACACCTCTCACACAGAGTTACACACCTCTCACACAGAGTTACACACCTCTCACACAGCGTGTTACACACCTCTCATACAGTGTTACACACCTCTCATACAGCGTGTTACACACCTCTCACACAGAGTTACACACCTCTCACACAGTGTTACACACCTCTCACACAGCGTGTTACACACCTCTCACACAGAGTTACACACCTCTCACACAGAGTTACACACCTCTCACACAGTGTTACACACCTCTCACACAGAGTTACACACCTCTCACACAGAGTTACACACCTCTCACACAGAGTTACACACCTCTCACACAGAGTTACACACCTCTCACACAGAGTTACACACCTCTCACACAGAGTTACACACCTCTCACACAGTGTTACACACCTCTCACACAGCGTTACACACCTCTCACACAGTGTTACACACCTCTCACACAGTGTTACACACCTCTCACACAGTGTTACACACCTCTCACACAGTGTTACACACCTCTCACACAGTGTAACACACCTCTCACAGAGTTACACACCTCTCACACAGTGTTACACACCTCTCACACAGTGTTACACACCTCTCACACAGTGTTACACACCTCTCACACAGTGTTACACACCTCTCACACAGTGTTACACACCTCTCACACAGTGTTACACACCTCTTACACAGAGTTACACACCTCTCACACAGTGTTACACACCTCTCACACAGTGTTACACACCTCTCACACAGTGTTACACACCTCTCACACAGTGTTACGCACCTCTCACACAGTGTTACGCACCTCTCACACAGAGTTACACACCTCTCACAGAGTTACACACCTCTCACACAGTGTTACACACCTCTCACACAGTGTTACACACCTCTCACAAAGAGTTACACACCTCTCACACAGTGTTACACACCTCTCACACAGTGTTACACACCTCTCACACAGTGTTACACACCTCTCACACAGTGTTACACACCTCTCACACAGAGTTACACACCTCTCACACAGTGTTACACACCTCTCACACAGTGTTACACACCTCTCACACAGAGTTACACACCTCTCACACAGTGTTACACACCTCTCACACAGAGTTACACACCTCTCACACAGAGTTACACACCTCTCACACAGTGTTACACACCTCTCACACAGTGTGTTACACACCTCTCACACAGTGTTACACACCTCTCACACAGTGTGTTACACACCTCTCACACAGAGTTACACACCTCTCACACAGAGTTACACACCTCTCACACAGTGTTACACACCTCTCACACAGTGTTACACACCTCTCACACAGTGTTACACACCTCTCACACAGTGTTACACACCTCTCACACAGAGTTACACACTTCTCACACAGAGTTACACACCTCTCACACAGTGTTACACACCTCTCACACAGTGTTACACACCTCTCACACAGAGTTACACACCTCTCACACAGTGTTACACACCTCTCACACAGAGTTACACACCTCTCACACAGTGTTACACACCTCTCACACAGTGTTACACACCTCTCACACAGAGTTACACACCTCTCACACAGTGTTACACACCTCTCACACAGTGTTACACACCTCTCACACAGAGTTACACACCTCTCACACAGTGTTACACACCTCTCACACAGTGTTACACACCTCTCACACAGAGTTACACACCTCTCACACAGTGTTACACACCTCTCACACAGTGTTACACACCTCTCACACAGAGTTACACACCTCTCACACAGTGTTACACACCTCTCACACAGAGTTACACACCTCTCACACAGTGTTACACACCTCTCACACAGTGTTACACACCTCTCACACAGAGTTACACACCTCTCACACAGAGTTACACACCTCTCACACAGTGTTACACACATCTCACACAGTGTTACACACCTCTCACACAGAGTTACACACCTCTCACACAGTGTTACACACCTCTCACACAGAGTTACACACCTCTCACACAGTGTTACACACCTCTCACACAGTGTTACACACCTCTCACACAGTGTGTTACACACCTCTCACACAGTGTTACACACCTCTCACACAGTGTGTTACACACCTCTCACACAGAGTTACACACCTCTCACACAGAGTTACACACCTCTCACACAGTGTTACACACCTCTCACACAGTGTTACACACCTCTCACACAGTGTTACACACCTCTCACACAGTGTTACACACCTCTCACACAGAGTTACACACTTCTCACACAGAATTACACACCTCTCACACAGTGTTACACACCTCTCACACAGTGTTACACACCTCTCACACAGAGTTACACACCTCTCACACAGTGTTACACACCTCTCACACAGAGTTACACACCTCTCACACAGAGTTACACACCTCTCACACAGTGTTACACACCTCTCACACAGTGTTACACACCTCTCACACAGAGTTACACACCTCTCACACAGTGTTACACACCTCTCACACAGTGTTACACACCTCTCACACAGTGTTACACACCTCTCACACAGTGTTACACACCTCTCACAGAGTTACACACCTCTCACACAGCGTGTTACACACCTCTCACACAGTGTTACACACCTCTCACACAGTGTTACACACCTCTCACACAGTGTTACACACCTCTCACACAGTGTTACACACCTCTCACACAGTGTTACACACCTCTCACACAGAGTTACACACCTCTCACACAGTGTTACACACCTCTCACACAGTGTTACACACCTCTCACACAGAGTTACACACCTCTCACACAGCGTGTTACACACCTCTCACACAGTGTTACACACCTCTCACACAGTGTTACACACCTCTCACACAGAGTTACACACCTCTCACACAGTGTTACACACCTCTCACACAGAGTTACACACCTCTCACACAGTGTTACACACCTCTCACACAGTGTTACACACCTCTCACACAGAGTTACACACCTCTCACACAGTGTTACACACCTCTCACACAGTGTTACACACCTCTCACACAGTGTTACACACCTCTCACACAGTGTTACACACCTCTCACACAGTGTTACACACCTCTCACACAGTGTTACACACCTCTCACACAGAATTACACACCTCTCACACAGTGTTACACACCTCTCATACAGTGTTACACACCTCTCACACAGTGTTACACACCTCTCACACAGTGTGTTACACACCTCTCACACAGAGTTACACACCTCTCACTCAGTTATACGCACCTCTCACACAGAGTTACACACCTCTCACACAGAGTTACACACCTCTCACACAGAGTTACACACCTCTCACACAGAGTTACACACCTCTCACACAGTGTTACACACCTCTCACACAGGGTTACACACCTCTCACACAGTGTTACACACCTCTCACACAGTGTTACACACCTCTCACACAGAGTTACACACCTCTCACACAGCGTGTTACACACACCTCTCACACAGCGTGTTACACACCTCTCACACAGCGTGTTACACACACCTCACACAGCGTGTTACACACCTCTCACACAGCGTGTTACACACACCTCTCACACAGCGTGTTACACACCTCTCACACAGTGTGTTACACACCTCTCACACAGTGTTACACACCTCTCACACAGTGTGTTACACACCTCTCACACAGCGTTACACACCTCTCAATTAGGCCTATATTGCATCATGAATATAACAAATGATCAGAAAGGTACACTATTGCATTTCAAGGATGAAGAGAAAAACACATTAAAACAGTGAAAATGGGTTTAATTGTCCTTTTAAATTTACTTTCTAAGGTTTACAGTCAAGCCGGAAAGTCTGCCCACCCCTTTCACCTTCTCCACGTTTTATTACGTTAGACATATTCTACAATAGATTCAGTTCATTTTTTTGGCTCAAAATTCTACACAAAATAACCCATAATGACAAAGTGAAAACATGTTTTTAGGAATTTTTGCAAATGTATTCAAAATTGAAAACTGAAATCTCTCATTTACATAAGTATTCATACCCTTTGCGTTAACATATTTTTAAAGTATCATATTTAATATTTGGTCGCATATCCTTTGCATGCTGTTACTTCCTGAAGTCTGTGACCAATCAACATCAAAAGACTCTCGATATCTTATTTCCAGGTACTGTTACAAGCGATACTATAAGCTCTCTGCATTTGAATGGATGTCTATGGGAATTGGGGGGTGAGACTAGATACAAACTCAGAACAGTATGTCTGATGGGACAGTGGTTTAGTTACTGGATTTTGAACACAAGATTCCTGCTTTGAATCTCTCTCAGGGACATTTAATCTCACGTGCATTTGCTGGCTCCCATAATCAATGCTTGATGCTATATTTAATTTAAATGCCTTTGTGTACATGTTGTGTAGAGCGCCATGTTGACAGGGTCGCAAATTTGGCGCCCGGCACGCCCCTTCAAAATTTTTCTACACTTCTTTGGATTGTCAGCTGCCAGGAGCGCAGCGCCTGTTCCTGTTCATAAAACAGCGACACACGCATCTCATCTTCGCCGTACGATGATCACAAAATTAAGCCATATTTCTCATGTTCTGCTTTTGCTGGTATTGTCTAATGTGTCTTCGCTTTGCGTTAACCGATAATTTCCCGTCATTTATAGATTTATAGAAACTTTTAGGGAAAATACAAATGCCATCTGTCATTTTGACAGATAAAAAATATTTCTGCAAACGTTTTAAACTCTAACTGACTGCAATAGCCTAAAAAGTAGGCTCTGTGAACAGTCTGTTGTACTTCTAGCCACGCCTTGCTGTGGTGCCGTCATTGTGACTGGCGCTCCTTCTCTCTTCACATTAATTCAAGCGTAGATTCTTCTAGTTATCAAAGTTGCATCTCTCTCTCGCGTGTCATACATTTAGTCCTTTTTGTTTATTTAAATAAATACTTTATTTTAAAGGCAATTGATCGCCCCAATTTTATTTTCAACACTGAGCCAGGACAGTGAATGAAATAAACATTAGTTTTTTGAATAAACATGTTGCGCACTTTGTGGTGTAATTATTGCGGCTGTAAAGCTAACTCATGTCCTGGGCTCTTCACATGTTCTGCACTTTGTGGTGTAATTATTGTGGCTGTAAAGCTAACTCATGTCCTGGGCTCTTCACATGTTCTGCACTTTGTGGTGTAATTATTGCGGCTGTAAAGCTAACTCATGTCCTGGACTCTTCACATGTTCTGCACTTTGTGGTGTAATTATTGTGGCTGTAAAGCTAACTCATGTCCTGGGCTCTTCACATGTTCTGCACTTTGTGGTGTAATTATTGCGGCTGTAAAGCTAACTCATGTCCTGGACTCTTCACATGTTCTGCACTTTGTGGTGTAATTATTGCGGCTGTAAAGCTAACTCATGTCCTGGGCTCTTCACATGTTCTGCACTTTGTGGTGTAATTATTGCGGCTGTAAAGCTAACTCATGTCCTGGGCTCTTCACATGTTCTGCACTTTGTGGTGTAATTATTGCGGCTGTAAAGCTAACTCATGTCCTGGACTCTTCACATGTTCTGCACTTTGTGGTGTAATTATTGCGGCTGTAAAGCTAACTCATGTCCTGGGCTTTTCACATGTTCTGCACTTTGTGGTGTAATTATTGCGGCTGTAAAGCTAACTCATGTCCTGGACTCTTCACATGTTCTTGTTCCTTCACTTGCGCGTCTAATCAGAAAATAATCCGCGCTTATTGTGTCAAGGCTGAAAAAACATTCCTTTTGGACTTTATAACGGAACGGTTAAAACAAACAATATAAGAGAATGTTAACAGGCTAATATTGTTACAGGAAATAACAGAATATTTACCATCATGTCAATTCGCACGGGGTTGCTATAACCTGGGGTTATTTATACAGGGCATTTAACAGTTGGTAAAATACGCTGGAATACGCAAAAATTACTGACATGCCAGATTCGGACAGGACTAAAATAACGGAGTTGCTCCAGTAATAATTACATTACCCCACATCCCCGTAAAACTTATCCTGTCGCAATAATGCTTGAGCGTTAATGTGCCTTATTTTGTTAAGAAATAAATGATGGTAAGTTAGCCACTGTTATATTAAATAAATTGAAAACACGCATTACTTTTTTCCCCCTGCTGTACCGAAAATGTACCGAACCTTTAAATCATAAACATTGAAGTGTTCATTAATTTTTCACTTTCACCTTCTAGAGTTAATTTTCATAAATAAATTTTTTTGTAGACTATTCTTTTTTAAAAATCATCTATCACCACCACCTCCCCATTCAGGTGCAAAAATGTTATCTTACCAAGAGCACCATAATGGTTTAGGCCGGCGCTGTTTCTGTATGGAAGATTGTTAATATAAAACACTGTACAGGTATGGGGCGTGCCCCACGAAGCCGGAACCTGCAATCCCAATTTTGAAAGTGTGAATGTTATAAATCAGAACATTGTTCTTAGATGTGTTTACTAAACTCATTTCTGTACTCTAATGGACACACAGAAGCAATGAGAGAAAACTCTTACTGTGCTGCTCATCTCTCTCCAGTGAGGCGCTGAGATCCTTCATGTTCCTCAGGATGTGGAGTGTGATCTTCAGAGACCTCTCACTGCCACAGGTCTCCAGCATCTTCTCCACTATGTACAGAGCCTCAGGATCCTGCTGCTCGCTCTCACTGCATTCTGGGTAATACTGACTCAGATGGCTCTGAAACTGTTTCAACTTTTCATCCTTCTTCAGCTTCATCAGAGTGCTCAGGAGAGACTGAAATAAACACATGAAGAGGTGTGCTGTATCAGAGTGTGTAATAAACACATGAAGAGGTGTGCTGTATCAGAGTGTGTAATAAACACATGAAGAGGTGTGCTGTATCAGAGTGTGTAATAAACACATGAAGAGGTGTGCTGTATCAGAGTGTGTAATAAACACATGAAGAGGTGTGCTGTATCAGAGTGTGTAATAAACACATGAAGAGGTGTGCTGTATCAGAGTGTGTAATAAACACATGAAGAGGTGTGCTGTATCAGAGTGTGTAATAAACACATGAAGAGGTGTGCTGTATCAGAGTGTGTAATAAACACATGAAGAGGTGTGCTGTATCAGAGTGTGTAATAAACACATGAAGAGGTGTGCTGTATCAGAGTGTGTAATAAACACATGAAGAGGTGTGCTGTATCAGAGTGTGTAATAAACACATGAAGAGGTGTGCTGTATCAGAGTGTGTAATAAACACATGAAGAGGTGTGCTGTATCAGAGTGTGTAATAAACACATGAAGAGGTGTGCTGTATCAGAGTGTGTAATAAACACATGAAGAGGTGTGCTGTATCAGAGTGTGTAATAAACACATGAAGAGGTGTGCTGTATCAGAGTGTGTAATAAACACATGAAGAGGTGTGCTGTATCAGAGTGTGTAATAAACACATGAAGAGGTGTGCTGTATCAGAGTGTGTAATAAACACATGAAGAGGTGTGCTGTATCAGAGTGTGTAATAAACACATGAAGAGGTGTGCTGTATCAGAGTGTGTAATAAACACATGAAGAGGTGTGCTGTATCAGAGTGTGTAATAAACACATGAAGAGGTGTGCTGTATCAGAGTGTGTAATAAACACATGAAGAGGTGTGCTGTATCAGTGTGTAATAAACACATGAAGAGGTGTGCTGTATCAGAGTGTGTAATAAACACATGAAGAGGTGTGCTGTATCAGAGTGTGTAATAAACACATGAAGAGGTGTGCTGTATCAGAGTGTGTAATAAACACATGAAGAGGTGTGCTGTATCAGAGTGTGTAATAAACACATGTAGAGGTGTGCTGTATCAGAGTGTGTAATAAACACATGAAGAGGTGTGCTGTATCAGAGTGTGTAATAAACACATGAAGAGGTGTGCTGTATCAGAGTGTGTAATAAACACATGAAGAGGTGTGCTGTATCAGAGTGTGTAATAAACACATGAAGAGGTGTGCTGTATCAGAGTGTGTAATAAACACATGAAGAGGTGTGCTGTATCAGAGTGTGTAATAAACACATGAAGAGGTGTGCTGTATCAGAGTGTGTAATAAACACATGAAGAGGTGTGCTGTATCAGAGTGTGTAATAAACACATGAAGAGGTGTGCTGTATCAGAGTGTGTAATAAACACATGAAGAGGTGTGCTGTATCAGAGTGTGTAATAAACACATGAAGAGGTGTGCTGTATCAGAGTGTGTAATAAACACATGAAGAGGTGTGCTGTATCAGAGTGTGTAATAAACACATGAAGAGGTGTGCTGTATCAGAGTGTGTAATAAACACATGAAGAGGTGTGCTGTATCAGAGTGTGTAATAAACACATGAAGAGGTGTGCTGTATCAGAGTGTAATAAACACATGAAGAGGTGTGCTGTATCAGAGTGTGTAATAAACACATGAAGAGGTGTGCTGTATCAGAGTGTAATAAACACATGAAGAGGTGTGCTGTATCAGTGTGTGTAATAAACACATGAAGAGGTGTGCTGTATCAGTGTGTAATAAACACATGAAGAGGTGTGCTGTATCAGAGTGTGTAATAAACACATGAAGAGGTGTGCTGTATCAGAGTGTGTAATAAACACATGAAGAGGTGTGCTGTATCAGAGTGTGTAATAAACACATGAAGAGGTGTGCTGTATCAGAGTGTGTAATAAACACATGAAGAGGTGTGCTGTATCAGAGTGTGTAATAAACACATGAAGAGGTGTGCTGTATCAGAGTGTGTAATAAACACATGTAGAGGTGTGCTGTATCAGAGTGTGTAATAAACACATGAAGAGGTGTGCTGTATCAGAGTGTGTAATAAACACATGAAGAGGTGTGCTGTATCAGAGTGTGTAATAAACACATGAAGAGGTGTGCTGTATCAGAGTGTGTAATAAACACATGAAGAGGTGTGCTGTATCAGAGTGTGTAATAAACACATGAAGAGGTGTGCTGTATCAGAGTGTGTAATAAACACATGAAGAGGTGTGCTGTATCAGAGTGTGTAATAAACACATGAAGAGGTGTGCTGTATCAGAGTGTGTAATAAACACATGAAGAGGTGTGCTGTATCAGAGTGTGTAATAAACACATGAAGAGGTGTGCTGTATCAGAGTGTGTAATAAACACATGAAGAGGTGTGCTGTATCAGAGTGTGTAATAAACACATGAAGAGGTGTGCTGTATCAGAGTGTGTAATAAACACATGAAGAGGTGTGCTGTATCAGAGTGTGTAATAAACACATGAAGAGGTGTGCTGTATCAGAGTGTGTAATAAACACATGAAGAGGTGTGCTGTATCAGAGTGTGTAATAAACACATGAAGAGGTGTGCTGTATCAGAGTGTGTAATAAACACATGAAGAGGTGTGCTGTATCAGAGTGTGTAATAAACACATGAAGAGGTGTGCTGTATCAGAGTGTAATAAACACATGAAGAGGTGTGCTGTATCAGAGTGTGTAATAAACACATGAAGAGGTGTGCTGTATCAGAGTGTGTAATAAACACATGAAGAGGTGTGCTGTATCAGTGTGTGTAATAAACACATGAAGAGGTGTGCTGTATCAGAGTGTGTAATAAACACATGAAGAGGTGTGCTGTATCAGAGTGTGTAATAAACACATGAAGAGGTGTGCTGTATCAGAGTGTGTAATAAACACATGAAGAGGTGTGCTGTATCAGAGTGTGTAATAAACACATGAAGAGGTGTGCTGTATCAGAGTGTGTAATAAACACATGAAGAGGTGTGCTGTATCAGAGTGTGTAATAAACACATGAAGAGGTGTGCTGTATCAGAGTGTGTAATAAACACATGAAGAGGTGTGCTGTATCAGAGTGTGTAATAAACACATGAAGAGGTGTGCTGTATCAGAGTGTGTAATAAACACATGAAGAGGTGTGCTGTATCAGAGTGTGTAATAAACACATGAAGAGGTGTGCTGTATCAGTGTGTAATAAACACATGAAGAGGTGTGCTGTATCAGAGTGTGTAATAAACACATGAAGAGGTGTGCTGTATCAGAGTGTGTAATAAACACATGAAGAGGTGTGCTGTATCAGAGTGTGTAATAAACACATGAAGAGGTGTGCTGTATCAGAGTGTAATAAACACATGAAGAGGTGTGCTGTATCAGAGTGTGTAATAAACACATGAAGAGGTGTGCTGTATCAGAGTGTGTAATAAACACATGAAGAGGTGTGCTGTATCAGAGTGTGTAATAAACACATGAAGAGGTGTGCTGTATCAGAGTGTGTAATAAACACATGAAGAGGTGTGCTGTATCAGAGTGTGTAATAAACACATGAAGAGGTGTGCTGTATCAGAGTGTGTAATAAACACATGAAGAGGTGTGCTGTATCAGAGTGTGTAATAAACACATGAAGAGGTGTGCTGTATCAGAGTGTGTAATAAACACATGAAGAGGTGTGCTGTATCAGAGTGTGTAATAAACACATGAAGAGGTGTGCTGTATCAGAGTGTAATAAACACATGAAGAGGTGTGCTGTATCAGAGTGTGTAATAAACACATGAAGAGGTGTGCTGTATCAGAGTGTGTAATAAACACATGAAGAGGTGTGCTGTATCAGAGTGTGTAATAAACACATGAAGAGGTGTGCTGTATCAGTGTGTAATAAACACATGAAGAGGTGTGCTGTATCAGAGTGTGTAATAAACACATGAAGAGGTGTGCTGTATCAGAGTGTGTAATAAACACATGAAGAGGTGTGCTGTATCAGAGTGTGTAATAAACACATGAAGAGGTGTGCTGTATCAGAGTGTGTAATAAACACATGAAGAGGTGTGCTGTATCAGAGTGTGTAATAAACACATGAAGAGGTGTGCTGTATCAGAGTGTGTAATAAACACATGAAGAGGTGTGCTGTATCAGAGTGTGTAATAAACACATGAAGAGGTGTGCTGTATCAGAGTGTGTAATAAACACATGAAGAGGTGTGCTGTATCAGAGTGTAATAAACACATGAAGAGGTGTGCTGTATCAGAGTGTGTAATAAACACATGAAGAGGTGTGCTGTATCAGAGTGTGTAATAAACACATGAAGAGGTGTGCTGTATCAGAGTGTGTAATAAACACATGAAGAGGTGTGCTGTATCAGAGTGTGTAATAAACACATGAAGAGGTGTGCTGTATCAGAGTGTGTAATAAACACATGAAGAGGTGTGCTGTATCAGAGTGTGTAATAAACACATGAAGAGGTGTGCTGTATCAGAGTGTGTAATAAACACATGAAGAGGTGTGCTGTATCAGAGTGTGTAATAAACACATGAAGAGGTGTGCTGTATCAGAGTGTGTAATAAACACATGAAGAGGTGTGCTGTATCAGAGTGTGTAATAAACACATGAAGAGGTGTGCTGTATCAGAGTGTGTAATAAACACATGAAGAGGTGTGCTGTATCAGAGTGTGTAATAAACACATGAAGAGGTGTGCTGTATCAGAGTGTGTAATAAACACATGAAGAGGTGTGCTGTATCAGAGTGTGTAATAAACACATGAAGAGGTGTGCTGTATCAGAGTGTGTAATAAACACATGAAGAGGTGTGCTGTATCAGAGTGTGTAATAAACACATGAAGAGGTGTGCTGTATCAGTGTGTAATAAACACATGAAGAGGTGTGCTGTATCAGAGTGTGTAATAAACACATGAAGAGGTGTGCTGTATCAGAGTGTGTAATAAACACATGAAGAGGTGTGCTGTATCAGAGTGTAATAAACACATGAAGAGGTGTGCTGTATCAGAGTGTGTAATAAACACATGAAGAGGTGTGCTGTATCAGAGTGTGTAATAAACACATGAAGAGGTGTGCTGTATCAGAGTGTAATAAACACATGAAGAGGTGTGCTGTATCAGAGTGTGTAATAAACACATGAAGAGGTGTGCTGTATCAGAGTGTGTAATAAACACATGAAGAGGTGTGCTGTATCAGAGTGTGTAATAAACACATGAAGAGGTGTGCTGTATCAGAGTGTGTAATAAACACATGAAGAGGTGTGCTGTATCAGAGTGTGTAATAAACACATGAAGAGGTGTGCTGTATCAGAGTGTGTAATAAACACATGAAGAGGTGTGCTGTATCAGAGTGTGTAATAAACACATGAAGAGGTGTGCTGTATCAGAGTGTGTAATAAACACATGAAGAGGTGTGCTGTATCAGAGTGTGTAATAAACACATGAAGAGGTGTGCTGTATCAGAGTGTGTAATAAACACATGAAGAGGTGTGCTGTATCAGAGTGTGTAATAAACACATGAAGAGGTGTGCTGTATCAGAGTGTGTAATAAACACATGAAGAGGTGTGCTGTATCAGAGTGTGTAATAAACACATGAAGAGGTGTGCTGTATCAGAGTGTGTAATAAACACATGAAGAGGTGTGCTGTATCAGAGTGTGTAATAAACACATGAAGAGGTGTGCTGTATCAGAGTGTGTAATAAACACATGAAGAGGTGTGCTGTATCAGAGTGTGTAATAAACACATGAAGAGGTGTGCTGTATCAGAGTGTGTAATAAACACATGAAGAGGTGTGCTGTATCAGAGTGTGTAATAAACACATGAAGAGGTGTGCTGTATCAGAGTGTAATAAACACATGAAGAGGTGTGCTGTATCAGAGTGTGTAATAAACACATGAAGAGGTGTGCTGTATCAGAGTGTGTAATAAACACATGAAGAGGTGTGCTGTATCAGAGTGTGTAATAAACACATGAAGAGGTGTGCTGTATCAGAGTGTGTAATAAACACATGAAGAGGTGTGCTGTATCAGAGTGTGTAATAAACACATGAAGAGGTGTGCTGTATCAGAGTGTGTAATAAACACATGAAGAGGTGTGCTGTATCAGAGTGTGTAATAAACACATGAAGAGGTGTGCTGTATCAGAGTGTGTAATAAACACATGAAGAGGTGTGCTGTATCAGAGTGTGTAATAAACACATGAAGAGGTGTGCTGTATCAGAGTGTAATAAACACATGAAGAGGTGTGCTGTATCAGAGTGTGTAATAAACACATGAAGAGGTGTGCTGTATCAGAGTGTGTAATAAACACATGAAGAGGTGTGCTGTATCAGAGTGTGTAATAAACACATGAAGAGGTGTGCTGTATCAGAGTGTGTAATAAACACATGAAGAGGTGTGCTGTATCAGAGTGTAATAAACACATGAAGAGGTGTGCTGTATCAGTGTGTAATAAACACATGAAGAGGTGTGCTGTATCAGAGTGTGTAATAAACACATGAAGAGGTGTGCTGTATCAGAGTGTGTAATAAACACATGAAGAGGTGTGCTGTATCAGAGTGTGTAATAAACACATGAAGAGGTGTGCTGTATCAGAGTGTGTAATAAACACATGAAGAGGTGTGCTGTATCAGAGTGTGTAATAAACACATGAAGAGGTGTGCTGTATCAGTGTGTAATAAACACATGAAGAGGTGTGCTGTATCAGAGTGTGTAATAAACACATGAAGAGGTGTGCTGTATCAGAGTGTGTAATAAACACATGAAGAGGTGTGCTGTATCAGAGTGTGTAATAAACACATGAAGAGGTGTGCTGTATCAGAGTGTGTAATAAACACATGAAGAGGTGTGCTGTATCAGAGTGTGTAATAAACACATGAAGAGGTGTGCTGTATCAGAGTGTGTAATAAACACATGAAGAGGTGTGCTGTATCAGAGTGTGTAATAAACACATGAAGAGGTGTGCTGTATCAGAGTGTGTAATAAACACATGAAGAGGTGTGCTGTATCAGAGTGTAATAAACACATGAAGAGGTGTGCTGTATCAGAGTGTGTAATAAACACATGAAGAGGTGTGCTGTATCAGAGTGTGTAATAAACACATGAAGAGGTGTGCTGTATCAGAGTGTGTAATAAACACATGAAGAGGTGTGCTGTATCAGAGTGTGTAATAAACACATGAAGAGGTGTGCTGTATCAGAGTGTGTAATAAACACATGAAGAGGTGTGCTGTATCAGAGTGTGTAATAAACACATGAAGAGGTGTGCTGTATCAGAGTGTGTAATAAACACATGAAGAGGTGTGCTGTATCAGAGTGTGTAATAAACACATGAAGAGGTGTGCTGTATCAGAGTGTGTAATAAACACATGAAGAGGTGTGCTGTATCAGAGTGTGTAATAAACACATGAAGAGGTGTGCTGTATCAGAGTGTGTAATAAACACATGAAGAGGTGTGCTGTATCAGAGTGTGTAATAAACACATGAAGAGGTGTGCTGTATCAGAGTGTGTAATAAACACATGAAGAGGTGTGCTGTATCAGAGTGTGTAATAAACACATGAAGAGGTGTGCTGTATCAGAGTGTGTAATAAACACATGAAGAGGTGTGCTGTATCAGAGTGTGTAATAAACACATGAAGAGGTGTGCTGTATCAGAGTGTGTAATAAACACATGAAGAGGTGTGCTGTATCAGAGTGTGTAATAAACACATGAAGAGGTGTGCTGTATCAGAGTGTGTAATAAACACATGAAGAGGTGTGCTGTATCAGAGTGTGTAATAAACACATGAAGAGGTGTGCTGTATCAGAGTGTGTAATAAACACATGAAGAGGTGTGCTGTATCAGAGTGTAATAAACACATGAAGAGGTGTGCTGTATCAGAGTGTGTAATAAACACATGAAGAGGTGTGCTGTATCAGAGTGTGTAATAAACACATGAAGAGGTGTGCTGTATCAGTGTGTAATAAACACATGAAGAGGTGTGCTGTATCAGAGTGTGTAATAAACACATGAAGAGGTGTGCTGTATCAGAGTGTGTAATAAACACATGAAGAGGTGTGCTGTATCAGAGTGTGTAATAAACACATGAAGAGGTGTGCTGTATCAGAGTGTAATAAACACATGAAGAGGTGTGCTGTATCAGAGTGTGTAATAAACACATGAAGAGGTGTGCTGTATCAGAGTGTGTAATAAACACATGAAGAGGTGTGCTGTATCAGAGTGTGTAATAAACACATGTAGAGGTGTGCTGTATCAGAGTGTAATAAACACATGAAGAGGTGTGCTGTATCAGAGTGTGTAATAAACACATGAAGAGGTGTGCTGTATCAGAGTGTGTAATAAACACATGAAGAGGTGTGCTGTATCAGAGTGTAATAAACACATGAAGAGGTGTGCTGTATCAGAGTGTGTAATAAACACATGAAGAGGTGTGCTGTATCAGAGTGTGTAATAAACACATGAAGAGGTGTGCTGTATCAGAGTGTAATAAACACATGAAGAGGTGTGCTGTATCAGAGTGTGTAATAAACACATGAAGAGGTGTGCTGTATCAGAGTGTAATAAACACATGAAGAGGTGTGCTGTATCAGAGTGTGTAATAAACACATGAAGAGGTGTGCTGTATCAGAGTGTGTAATAAACACATGAAGAGGTGTGCTGTATCAGAGTGTGTAATAAACACATGAAGAGGTGTGCTGTATCAGAGTGTGTAATAAACACATGAAGAGGTGTGCTGTATCAGAGTGTGTAATAAACACATGAAGAGGTGTGCTGTATCAGAGTGTGTAATAAACACATGAAGAGGTGTGCTGTATCAGAGTGTGTAATAAACACATGAAGAGGTGTGCTGTATCAGAGTGTGTAATAAACACATGAAGAGGTGTGCTGTATCAGAGTGTGTAATAAACACATGAAGAGGTGTGCTGTATCAGAGTGTGTAATAAACACATGAAGAGGTGTGCTGTATCAGAGTGTGTAATAAACACATGAAGAGGTGTGCTGTATCAGAGTGTGTAATAAACACATGAAGAGGTGTGCTGTATCAGAGTGTAATAAACACATGAAGAGGTGTGCTGTATCAGAGTGTGTAATAAACACATGAAGAGGTGTGCTGTATCAGAGTGTGTAATAAACACATGAAGAGGTGTGCTGTATCAGAGTGTGTAATAAACACATGAAGAGGTGTGCTGTATCAGTGTGTAATAAACACATGAAGAGGTGTGCTGTATCAGAGTGTGTAATAAACACATGAAGAGGTGTGCTGTATCAGAGTGTGTAATAAACACATGAAGAGGTGTGCTGTATCAGAGTGTGTAATAAACACATGAAGAGGTGTGCTGTATCAGAGTGTGTAATAAACACATGAAGAGGTGTGCTGTATCAGAGTGTGTAATAAACACATGAAGAGGTGTGCTGTATCAGAGTGTGTAATAAACACATGAAGAGGTGTGCTGTATCAGAGTGTGTAATAAACACATGAAGAGGTGTGCTGTATCAGAGTGTGTAATAAACACATGAAGAGGTGTGCTGTATCAGTGTGTAATAAACACATGAAGAGGTGTGCTGTATCAGAGTGTGTAATAAACACATGAAGAGGTGTGCTGTATCAGAGTGTGTAATAAACACATGAAGAGGTGTGCTGTATCAGAGTGTGTAATAAACACATGAAGAGGTGTGCTGTATCAGAGTGTGTAATAAACACATGAAGAGGTGTGCTGTATCAGTGTGTAATAAACACATGAAGAGGTGTGCTGTATCAGAGTGTGTAATAAACACATGAAGAGGTGTGCTGTATCAGAGTGTGTAATAAACACATGAAGAGGTGTGCTGTATCAGAGTGTGTAATAAACACATGAAGAGGTGTGCTGTATCAGAGTGTGTAATAAACACATGAAGAGGTGTGCTGTATCAGAGTGTGTAATAAACACATGAAGAGGTGTGCTGTATCAGAGTGTGTAATAAACACATGAAGAGGTGTGCTGTATCAGAGTGTGTAATAAACACATGAAGAGGTGTGCTGTATCAGAGTGTGTAATAAACACATGAAGAGGTGTGCTGTATCAGAGTGTGTAATAAACACATGAAGAGGTGTGCTGTATCAGAGTGTGTAATAAACACATGAAGAGGTGTGCTGTATCAGAGTGTGTAATAAACACATGAAGAGGTGTGCTGTATCAGAGTGTGTAATAAACACATGAAGAGGTGTGCTGTATCAGAGTGTGTAATAAACACATGAAGAGGTGTGCTGTATCAGAGTGTGTAATAAACACATGAAGAGGTGTGCTGTATCAGAGTGTGTAATAAACACATGAAGAGGTGTGCTGTATCAGAGTGTGTAATAAACACATGAAGAGGTGTGCTGTATCAGAGTGTGTAATAAACACATGAAGAGGTGTGCTGTATCAGAGTGTGTAATAAACACATGAAGAGGTGTGCTGTATCAGAGTGTAATAAACACATGAAGAGGTGTGCTGTATCAGAGTGTGTAATAAACACATGAAGAGGTGTGCTGTATCAGAGTGTGTAATAAACACATGAAGAGGTGTGCTGTATCAGTGTGTAATAAACACATGAAGAGGTGTGCTGTATCAGAGTGTGTAATAAACACATGAAGAGGTGTGCTGTATCAGAGTGTAATAAACACATGAAGAGGTGTGCTGTATCAGAGTGTGTAATAAACACATGAAGAGGTGTGCTGTATCAGAGTGTGTAATAAACACATGAAGAGGTGTGCTGTATCAGAGTGTGTAATAAACACATGAAGAGGTGTGCTGTATCAGAGTGTAATAAACACATGAAGAGGTGTGCTGTATCAGAGTGTGTAATAAACACATGAAGAGGTGTGCTGTATCAGAGTGTGTAATAAACACATGAAGAGGTGTGCTGTATCAGAGTGTGTAATAAACACATGAAGAGGTGTGCTGTATCAGAGTGTGTAATAAACACATGAAGAGGTGTGCTGTATCAGAGTGTGTAATAAACACATGAAGAGGTGTGCTGTATCAGAGTGTGTAATAAACACATGAAGAGGTGTGCTGTATCAGTGTGTAATAAACACATGAAGAGGTGTGCTGTATCAGAGTGTGTAATAAACACATGAAGAGGTGTGCTGTATCAGAGTGTGTAATAAACACATGAAGAGGTGTGCTGTATCAGAGTGTGTAATAAACACATGAAGAGGTGTGCTGTATCAGAGTGTGTAATAAACACATGAAGAGGTGTGCTGTATCAGAGTGTGTAATAAACACATGAAGAGGTGTGCTGTATCAGAGTGTGTAATAAACACATGAAGAGGTGTGCTGTATCAGAGTGTGTAATAAACACATGAAGAGGTGTGCTGTATCAGAGTGTGTAATAAACACATGAAGAGGTGTGCTGTATCAGAGTGTGTAATAAACACATGAAGAGGTGTGCTGTATCAGAGTGTGTAATAAACACATGAAGAGGTGTGCTGTATCAGTGTGTGTAATAAACACATGAAGAGGTGTGCTGTATCAGAGTGTGTAATAAACACATGAAGAGGTGTGCTGTATCAGAGTGTGTAATAAACACATGAAGAGGTGTGCTGTATCAGAGTGTGTAATAAACACATGAAGAGGTGTGCTGTATCAGAGTGTGTAATAAACACATGAAGAGGTGTGCTGTATCAGTGTGTAATAAACACATGAAGAGGTGTGCTGTATCAGAGTGTAATAAACACATGAAGAGGTGTGCTGTATCAGAGTGTGTAATAAACACATGAAGAGGTGTGCTGTATCAGAGTGTGTAATAAACACATGAAGAGGTGTGCTGTATCAGAGTGTGTAATAAACACATGAAGAGGTGTGCTGTATCAGAGTGTGTAATAAACACATGAAGAGGTGTGCTGTATCAGTGTGTAATAAACACATGAAGAGGTGTGCTGTATCAGAGTGTGTAATAAACACATGAAGAGGTGTGCTGTATCAGAGTGTGTAATAAACACATGAAGAGGTGTGCTGTATCAGAGTGTGTAATAAACACATGAAGAGGTGTGCTGTATCAGAGTGTGTAATAAACACATGAAGAGGTGTGCTGTATCAGAGTGTGTAATAAACACATGAAGAGGTGTGCTGTATCAGAGTGTGTAATAAACACATGAAGAGGTGTGCTGTATCAGAGTGTGTAATAAACACATGAAGAGGTGTGCTGTATCAGAGTGTGTAATAAACACATGAAGAGGTGTGCTGTATCAGAGTGTGTAATAAACACATGAAGAGGTGTGCTGTATCAGTGTGTAATAAACACATGAAGAGGTGTGCTGTATCAGAGTGTGTAATAAACACATGAAGAGGTGTGCTGTATCAGAGTGTGTAATAAACACATGAAGAGGTGTGCTGTATCAGAGTGTGTAATAAACACATGAAGAGGTGTGCTGTATCAGAGTGTGTAATAAACACATGAAGAGGTGTGCTGTATCAGAGTGTGTAATAAACACATGAAGAGGTGTGCTGTATCAGAGTGTGTAATAAACACATGAAGAGGTGTGCTGTATCAGAGTGTGTAATAAACACATGAAGAGGTGTGCTGTATCAGAGTGTAATAAACACATGAAGAGGTGTGCTGTATCAGAGTGTGTAATAAACACATGAAGAGGTGTGCTGTATCAGAGTGTGTAATAAACACATGAAGAGGTGTGCTGTATCAGAGTGTGTAATAAACACATGAAGAGGTGTGCTGTATCAGAGTGTGTAATAAACACATGAAGAGGTGTGCTGTATCAGAGTGTGTAATAAACACATGAAGAGGTGTGCTGTATCAGAGTGTGTAATAAACACATGAAGAGGTGTGCTGTATCAGTGTGTAATAAACACATGAAGAGGTGTGCTGTATCAGAGTGTAATAAACACATGAAGAGGTGTGCTGTATCAGAGTGTGTAATAAACACATGAAGAGGTGTGCTGTATCAGAGTGTGTAATAAACACATGAAGAGGTGTGCTGTATCAGTGTGTAATAAACACATGAAGAGGTGTGCTGTATCAGAGTGTGTAATAAACACATGAAGAGGTGTGCTGTATCAGAGTGTAATAAACACATGAAGAGGTGTGCTGTATCAGAGTGTGTAATAAACACATGAAGAGGTGTGCTGTATCAGTGTGTAATAAACACATGAAGAGGTGTGCTGTATCAGAGTGTGTAATAAACACATGAAGAGGTGTGCTGTATCAGAGTGTGTAATAAACACATGAAGAGGTGTGCTGTATCAGAGTGTGTAATAAACACATGAAGAGGTGTGCTGTATCAGTGTGTAATAAACACATGAAGAGGTGTGCTGTATCAGAGTGTAATAAACACATGAAGAGGTGTGCTGTATCAGAGTGTGTAATAAACACATGAAGAGGTGTGCTGTATCAGAGTGTGTAATAAACACATGAAGAGGTGTGCTGTATCAGAGTGTGTAATAAACACATGAAGAGGTGTGCTGTATCAGTGTGTAATAAACACATGAAGAGGTGTGCTGTATCAGAGTGTGTAATAAACACATGAAGAGGTGTGCTGTATCAGAGTGTGTAATAAACACATGAAGAGGTGTGCTGTATCAGTGTGTAATAAACACATGAAGAGGTGTGCTGTATCAGAGTGTGTAATAAACACATGAAGAGGTGTGCTGTATCAGAGTGTGTAATAAACACATGAAGAGGTGTGCTGTATCAGAGTGTGTAATAAACACATGAAGAGGTGTGCTGTATCAGAGTGTGTAATAAACACATGAAGAGGTGTGCTGTATCAGAGTGTGTAATAAACACATGAAGAGGTGTGCTGTATCAGTGTGTAATAAACACATGAAGAGGTGTGCTGTATCAGAGTGTGTAATAAACACATGAAGAGGTGTGCTGTATCAGTGTGTAATAAACACATGAAGAGGTGTGCTGTATCAGAGTGTGTAATAAACACATGAAGAGGTGTGCTGTATCAGAGTGTGTAATAAACACATGAAGAGGTGTGCTGTATCAGAGTGTGTAATAAACACATGAAGAGGTGTGCTGTATCAGAGTGTGTAATAAACACATGAAGAGGTGTGCTGTATCAGAGTGTGTAATAAACACATGAAGAGGTGTGCTGTATCAGAGTGTGTAATAAACACATGAAGAGGTGTGCTGTATCAGAGTGTGTAATAAACACATGAAGAGGTGTGCTGTATCAGAGTGTGTAATAAACACATGAAGAGGTGTGCTGTATCAGAGTGTGTAATAAACACATGAAGAGGTGTGCTGTATCAGTGTGTAATAAACACATGAAGAGGTGTGCTGTATCAGAGTGTGTAATAAACACATGAAGAGGTGTGCTGTATCAGAGTGTGTAATAAACACATGAAGAGGTGTGCTGTATCAGAGTGTGTAATAAACACATGAAGAGGTGTGCTGTATCAGAGTGTGTAATAAACACATGAAGAGGTGTGCTGTATCAGAGTGTGTAATAAACACATGAAGAGGTGTGCTGTATCAGAGTGTGTAATAAACACATGAAGAGGTGTGCTGTATCAGAGTGTGTAATAAACACATGAAGAGGTGTGCTGTATCAGAGTGTGTAATAAACACATGAAGAGGTGTGCTGTATCAGAGTGTGTAATAAACACATGAAGAGGTGTGCTGTATCAGAGTGTGTAATAAACACATGAAGAGGTGTGCTGTATCAGAGTGTGTAATAAACACATGAAGAGGTGTGCTGTATCAGTGTGTAATAAACACATGAAGAGGTGTGCTGTATCAGAGTGTGTAATAAACACATGAAGAGGTGTGCTGTATCAGAGTGTGTAATAAACACATGAAGAGGTGTGCTGTATCAGAGTGTGTAATAAACACATGAAGAGGTGTGCTGTATCAGAGTGTGTAATAAACACATGAAGAGGTGTGCTGTATCAGAGTGTGTAATAAACACATGAAGAGGTGTGCTGTATCAGTGTGTAATAAACACATGAAGAGGTGTGCTGTATCAGAGTGTGTAATAAACACATGAAGAGGTGTGCTGTATCAGAGTGTGTAATAAACACATGAAGAGGTGTGCTGTATCAGAGTGTGTAATAAACACATGAAGAGGTGTGCTGTATCAGAGTGTGTAATAAACACATGAAGAGGTGTGCTGTATCAGAGTGTGTAATAAACACATGAAGAGGTGTGCTGTATCAGAGTGTGTAATAAACACATGAAGAGGTGTGCTGTATCAGTGTGTAATAAACACATGAAGAGGTGTGCTGTATCAGAGTGTGTAATAAACACATGAAGAGGTGTGCTGTATCAGAGTGTGTAATAAACACATGAAGAGGTGTGCTGTATCAGAGTGTGTAATAAACACATGAAGAGGTGTGCTGTATCAGAGTGTGTAATAAACACATGAAGAGGTGTGCTGTATCAGAGTGTGTAATAAACACATGAAGAGGTGTGCTGTATCAGAGTGTGTAATAAACACATGAAGAGGTGTGCTGTATCAGAGTGTGTAATAAACACATGAAGAGGTGTGCTGTATCAGAGTGTGTAATAAACACATGAAGAGGTGTGCTGTATCAGAGTGTGTAATAAACACATGAAGAGGTGTGCTGTATCAGAGTGTGTAATAAACACATGAAGAGGTGTGCTGTATCAGAGTGTGTAATAAACACATGAAGAGGTGTGCTGTATCAGAGTGTGTAATAAACACATGAAGAGGTGTGCTGTATCAGAGTGTGTAATAAACACATGAAGAGGTGTGCTGTATCAGAGTGTGTAATAAACACATGAAGAGGTGTGCTGTATCAGAGTGTGTAATAAACACATGAAGAGGTGTGCTGTATCAGAGTGTGTAATAAACACATGAAGAGGTGTGCTGTATCAGAGTGTGTAATAAACACATGAAGAGGTGTGCTGTATCAGAGTGTGTAATAAACACATGAAGAGGTGTGCTGTATCAGAGTGTGTAATAAACACATGAAGAGGTGTGCTGTATCAGAGTGTGTAATAAACACATGAAGAGGTGTGCTGTATCAGAGTGTGTAATAAACACATGAAGAGGTGTGCTGTATCAGAGTGTGTAATAAACACATGAAGAGGTGTGCTGTATCAGAGTGTGTAATAAACACATGAAGAGGTGTGCTGTATCAGAGTGTGTAATAAACACATGAAGAGGTGTGCTGTATCAGAGTGTGTAATAAACACATGAAGAGGTGTGCTGTATCAGAGTGTGTAATAAACACATGAAGAGGTGTGCTGTATCAGAGTGTAATAAACACATGAAGAGGTGTGCTGTATCAGAGTGTGTAATAAACACATGAAGAGGTGTGCTGTATCAGAGTGTAATAAACACATGAAGAGGTGTGCTGTATCAGAGTGTGTAATAAACACATGAAGAGGTGTGCTGTATCAGAGTGTGTAATAAACACATGAAGAGGTGTGCTGTATCAGAGTGTGTAATAAACACATGAAGAGGTGTGCTGTATCAGAGTGTAATAAACACATGAAGAGGTGTGCTGTATCAGAGTGTGTAATAAACACATGAAGAGGTGTGCTGTATCAGTGTGTAATAAACACATGAAGAGGTGTGCTGTATCAGAGTGTGTAATAAACACATGAAGAGGTGTGCTGTATCAGTGTGTGTAATAAACACATGAAGAGGTGTGCTGTATCAGAGTGTGTAATAAACACATGAAGAGGTGTGCTGTATCAGAGTAACTGAAATAAACATGAATAATAACCATGATCCTTGCCTTAAGGGTCAGATACTTCCAGGGTTGGAGACTAGATTCATCAATTTTGGAGACTTTAGATTTAGATTTAGCTGTAAATTACACTGGAACAGTATGGAACACATGAAAGGTTTCTTCTCCTGACTTATTTTTCCAAAGAGTTCAATAGGAAAGTTTGTCAGGAGAAACAACCCCTAAAGTGATCCATCCATATCTACTGCATATCTGGCAGCAGAGTGATGGTTTGAGGCTAGTTTGATACCTCAGACCCTTGCTGACTTACAGCCATTTTACTGTTCCAGCATAATTTACAGCTGAATCTAGTCCCATCCCCCAATTCCCATAGAGATTCATTCAAATGCGGTGACATTATAGTATTGCTTGTAAGAGTACCAGAAAATAAGATATCAAGAGTCTTTTGATGTTGTCGGGTCACAGACTTCAGGAAGTCATGGCATGCAAAGGATATGCGACCAAATATTAAAAATGATTACTTTATTCTGTATATAAATACAGGGATGTATATATACTGTATATTTGAAGGAAATTTATTGTACGAAGTAAAACGCAGAATAACCTTTTAAAAAATATTCGAAAAAAGCAGATCTCACCTGTATCTGGAAAGATAATTTCTCTGAAATAGTCTCTTTTAAAAAGCTGGACGCCAGTGACCCCTGCTTCCTGTGAACAAATCATAAGATGCAAGAATTCAGTTAACCTCATCCTCTTACTGCAGCTCTAACTCACAGCACATGGAGACAGAGATTCCAGTTAACCTCATCCTCTTACTGCAGCTCTAACTCACAGCACATGGAGACAGAGATTCCAGTTAACCTCATCCTCTTACTGCAGCTCTAACTCACAGCACATGGAGACAGAGCTTCCAGTTAACCTCATCCTCTTACTGCAGCTCTAACTCACAGCACATGGAGACAGAGCTTCCAGTTAACCTCATCCTCTTACTGCAGCTCTAACTCACAGCACATGGAGACAGAGCTTCCAGTTAACCTCATCCTCTTACTGCAGCTCTAACTCACAGCACATGGAGACAGAGCTTCCAGTTAACCACATCCTCTTACTGCAGCTCTAACTCACAGCACATGGAGACAGAGCTTCCAGTTAACCTCATCCTCTTACTGCAGCTCTAACTCTCAGCACATGGAGACAGAGCTTCCAGTTAACCTCATCCTCTTACTGCAGCTCTAACTCACAGCACATGGAGAAAGAGCTTCCAGTTAACCTCATCCTCTTACTACAGATCTAACTCACAGCACATGGAGACAGAGCTTCCAGTTAACCTCATCCTCTTACTGCAGCTCTAACTCACAGCACATGGAGACAGAGCTTCCAGTTAACCTCATCCTCTTACTGCAGCTCTAACTCACAGCACATGGAGACAGAGCTTCCAGTTAACCTCATCCTCTTACTGCAGCTCTAACTCACAGCACATGGAGACAGAGCTTCCAGTTAACCTCATCCTCTTACTGCAGCTCTAACTCACAGCACATGGAGACAGAGCTTCCAGTTAACCTCATCCTCTTACTGCAGCTCTAACTCACAGCACATGGACAGAGCTTCCAGTTAACCTCATCCTCTTACTGCAGCTCTAACTCACAGCACATGGAGACAGAGCTTCCAGTTAACCTCATCCTCTTACTGCAGCTCTAACTCACAGCACATGGAGACAGAGCTTCCAGTTAACCTCATCCTCTTACTGCAGCTCTAACTCACAGCACATGGAGACAGAGCTTCCAGTTAACCTCATCCTCTTACTGCAGCTCTAACTCACAGCACATGGAGACAGAGCTTCCAGTTAACCTCATCCTCTTACTGCAGCTCTAACTCACAGCACATGGAGACAGAGCTTCCAGTTAACCTCATCCTCTTACTGCAGCTCTAACTCACAGCACATGGAGACAGAGCTTCCAGTTAACCTCATCCTCTTACTGCAGCTCTAACTCACAGCACATGGAGACAGAGCTTCCAGTTAACCTCATCCTCTTACTGCAGCTCTAACTCACAGCACATGGAGACAGAGCTTCCAGTTAACCTCATCCTCTTACTGCAGCTCTAACTCACAGCACATGGAGACAGAGCTTCCAGTTAACCTCATCCTCTTACTGCAGCTCTAACTCACAGCACATGGAGACAGAGCTTCCAGTTAACCTCATCCTCTTACTGCAGCTCTAACTCACAGCACATGGAGAAAGAGCTTCCAGTTAACCTCATCCTCTTACTGCAGCTCTAACTCACAGCACATGGAGACAGAGCTTCCAGTTAACCTCATCCTCTTACTGCAGCTCTAACTCACAGCACATGGAGACAGAGCTTCCAGTTAACCTCATCCTCTTACTGCAGCTCTAACTCACAGCACATAGAGACAGAGCTTCCAGTTAACCTCATCCTCTTACTGCAGCTCTAACTCACAGCACATAGAGACAGAGCTTCCAGTTAACCACATCCTCTTACTGCAGCTCTAACTCACAGCACATAGAGACAGATCTTCCAGTTAACCTCATCCTCTTACTGCAGCTCTAACTCACAGCACATGGAGACAGAGCTTCCAGTTAAACTCATCCTCTGACTGCAGCTCTTAGTCACGAAACATCTCAATATGACAAAATACCCCTCACCTATACCTGAATGTGATAATACACCCACCTACACCAGAAAGTTGCCAGTGACAATTAACGGAGACCACTTGTCTTTTTTTATTTATTTTTAATTTGCATCTGCAACGTGGAGTAGCCTAGTCTAGGTTTTACATTTGCAGTTGGCTACTGTGATAGGCTGGATAATAGAGTAGACAGATAACAGTTTGCAGTTAGCTGGGTACGTTGGTAACTTATTTGATTTATAGCTAAAGTTAGGATATTTTGATAAAGCTATTAAAGTGCAAGGTTTGTCTCTAATGATCGGGAGAAGCTTACAGGAGAGCGTAAATACAGAGATTTTAGTCTCTCTCGATGGGCTTTGGTAACTCTGAGGGAAATTCCCCCACAACATTATTCCCTGCTCATTAAGGGTAATCACAAGTTAAAATTGAATCCATGTGTAGGATACATGAACATTTAGATTTAGGCTATGGAATCTGGATTTTCATTGCAATAAAACACAAAACGCTGGTTAAATTTAATCTACAGGCCAGGCCTAAATTAATTCCACTGCCAATGAGGCAATTTGCCAAAAGCTCTCAAATTAGAATGCACAAATCGTCTTTGACATCACGATGTGTCAACCATCGCTGATGCCCATAAATCTTAGTGGACAGACGATGGTATCCTAGGCCCCAACACTATTGCTGTAGATGCAAACCTTTAAGCAATTTAAATAAATATGCTTTGCTACAGCAAAGCAAAGTTATTTATTGATTTTTAGGCCAATTGCTACTCTCAAAATTCATGGGAACAACCATAGTGGCAGTTTCTTTGAAAATTTCTCCTGGGGGAGCCAGAAGGTGCCAGTGACACTGAAGTATAATTGAACAGTTATATTCAATATGAACCTGTTTCATTACCTTGGCTCTCCTGTAAATGCCCTGAAATGCCTGAAGGCAAGTGGAGCTTCCATTGAATGATCACTCTTCATAGACAGACCGCTGGGTACAGGAGACCCTGCTCTTTCCTCCTGGACCCTGTGAACAAGACATTGAGACAGAGCTTCCAGTTAAACTCATCCTCTAACTGCAGCTCTAACTCACAGCACATGGACAGAGCTTCCAGTTAACCTCATCCTCTTGCTGCAGCTCTAACTCACAGCACATTGAGACAGAGCTTCCAGTTAACCTCATCCTCTTACTGCAGCTCTAACTCACAGCACATGGAGACAGAGCTTCCAGTTAAGCTCATCCTCTTACTGCAGCTCTAACTCACAGCACATGGAGACAGAGCTTCAAGTTAACCTCATCCTCTTACTGCAGCTTTAACTCACAGCACATGGAGACAGAGCTTCCAGTTAAGCTCATCCTCTTACTGCAGCTCTAACTCACAGCACATGGAGACAGAGCTTCCAGTTAACCTCATCCTCTTACTGCAGCTCTAACTCACAGCACATGGAGACAGAGCTTCCAGTTAACCTCATCCTCTTACTGCAGCTCTAACTCACAGCACATGGAGACAGAGCTTCCAGTTAACCTCATCCTCTTACTGCAGCTCTAACTCACAGCACATGGACAGACCTTCCAGTTAACCTCATCCTCTTACTGCAGCTCTAACTCACAGCACATGGAAACAGAGCTTCCAGTTAACCTCATCCTCTTACTGCAGCTCTATCTCACAGCACATGGACAGAGCTTCCAGTTAACCTCATCCTCTTACTGCAGCTCTAACTCACAGCACATGGAGACAGAGCTTCCAGTTAACCTCATCCTCTTACTGCAGCTCTAACTCACAGCACATGGAGACAGAGCTTCCAGTTAACCTCATCCTCTTACTGCAGCTCTAACTCACAGCACATGGACAGACCTTCCAGTTAACCTCATCCTCTTACTGCAGCTCTAACTCACAGCACATGGAGAAAGAGCTTCCAGTTAACCTCATCCTCTTACTACAGATCTAACTCACAGCACATGGAGACAGAGCTTCCAGTTAACCTCATCCTCTTACTGCAGCTCTAACTCAAGAAACATCTGAATATGACAAAATACCCCTCACCTATACCTGAATGTGATAATACACCCACCTACACCAGAAAGTTGCCAGTGACAATAAACGGAGACCACTTGTCTTTTTTTTTATTTTTTATTTGCATCTGTAATGTGGAGTAGCCTAGTCTAAGTTTTATGTTTGCAGTTGGCTACTGCGATAGGTGGGATAATACAGTAGACAGATAACAGTTTGCAGTTAGCTAGGTATATTGGTAACTTATTTGATTTATAGCAAAAGTTAGGACATTTTGATGAAGCTATTAAAGTGCAAGGTTTTTCTCTAATGATCAGGAGAAGATTACAGGAGAGTGTAAATACAGAGATTTTAGTCTCTCTCGATGGGCTTTGGTAACTCTGAGGGAAATTCCCCCACAACATTATTCCCTGCTCATTAAGGGTGATCACAAGTTAAAATTGAATCCATGTGTAGGCTACATGAACATTTAGATTTAGGCTATGGAATCTGGATTTTCATTGCAATAAAACACAAAACGGTGGTTAAATTTAATCTACAGGCCAGGCCTAAATTAATTCCACTGCCAATGAGGCAATTTGCCAAAAGCTCTCAAATTAGAATGCACAAATCGTCTTTGACATCACGATGTGTCAACCATCGCTGATGCCCATAAATCTTAGTGGACAGACGATGGTATCCTAGGCCCCAACACTATTGCTGTAGATGCAAACCTTTAAGCAATTTAAATAAATATGCTTTGCTACAGCAAAGCAAAGTTATTTATTGATTTTTAGGCCAATTGCTACTCTCAAAATTCATGGGAACAACCATAGTGGCAGTTTCTTTGAAAATTTCTCCTGGGGGAGCCAGAAGGTGCCAGTGACACTGAAGTATAAATGAACAGTTATGTCAATATGAACCTGTTTCATTACCTTGGCTCTCCTGTAAATGCCCTTCTGAAGGCAAGTGGAGCTTCCATTGAATGATCACTCTTCATAGACAGACCGCTGGGTACAGGAGACCCTGCTCTTTCCTCCTGGACCCTGTGAACAAGACATTGAGACAGAGCTTCCAGTTAACCTCATCCTCTTACTGCAGCTCTAACTCACAGCACATGGAGACAGAGCTTCCAGTTAACCTCATCCTCTAACTGCAGCTCTAACTCACAGCACATGGAGACAGAGCTTCCAGTTAACCACATCCTCTTACTGCAGCTCTAACTCACAGCACATGGAGACAGAGCTTCCAGTTAACCTCATCCTCTTACTGCAGCTCTAACTCACAGCACATGGAGACAGAGCTTCCAGTTAACCTCATCCTCTTACTGCAGCTCTAACTCACAGCACATGGAGACAGAGCTTCCAGTTAACCTCATCCTCTTACTGCAGCTCTAACTCACAGCACATGGACAGACCTTCCAGTTAACCTCATCCTCTTACTGCAGCTCTAACTCACAGCACATGGAAACAGAGCTTCCAGTTAACCTCATCCTCTTACTGCAGCTCTATCTCACAGCACATGGACAGAGCTTCCAGTTAACCTCATCCTCTTACTGCAGCTCTAACTCACAGCACATGGAGACAGAGCTTCCAGTTAACCTCATCCTCTTACTGCAGCTCTAACTCACAGCACATGGACAGACCTTCCAGTTAACCTCATCCTCTTACTGCAGCTTTAACTCACAGCACATGGAGACAGAGCTTCCAGTTAAGCTCATCCTCTTACTGCAGCTCTAACTCACAGCACATGGACAGAGCTTCCAGTTAAGCTCATCCTCTTACTGCAGCTTTAACTCACAGCACATGGAGACAGAGCTTCCAGTTAAGCTCATCCTCTTACTGCAGCTCCAACTCACAGCACGTGGACAGAGCTTCCAGTTAACCTCATCCTCTTACTGCAGCTCTAACTCACAGCACATGGAGACAGAGCTTCCAGTTAACCTCATCCTCTTACTGCAGCTCTAACTCACAGCACATGGAGACAGAGCTTCCAGTTAACCTCATCCTCTGACTGCAGCTCTTAGTCACGAAACATCTCAATATGACAAAATACCCCTCACCTATACCTGAATGTGATAATACACCCACCTACACCAGAAGGTTGCCAGTGCCAATAAACGGAGACCACTTGTCTTTTTTATTTAATTTTTAATTTGCATCTGAAATGTGGAGTAGCCTAGTCTAGGTTTTATGTTTGCAGTTGGCTACTGCGATAGGCTGGATAATAGAGTAGACAGATAACAGTTTGTAGTTAGCTCGGTACGTTGGTAACTTATTTGATTTATAGCTAAAGTTAGGATATTTTGATAAAGCTATTAAAGTGCAAGGTTTGTCTCTAATGATCGGGAGAAGCTTACAGGAGAGCGTAAATACAGAGATTTTAGTCTCTCTCTATGGGCTTTGGTAACTCTGAGGGAAATTCCCCCACAACATTATTCCCTGCTCATTAAGGGTGATCACAAGTTAAAATTGAATCCATGTGTAGGATACATGAACGTTTAGATTTAGGCTATGGAATCTGGATTTTCATTGCAATAAAACACAAAACGCTGGTTAAATTTAATCTACAGGCCAGGCCTAAATTAATTCCATTGCCAATGAGGCAATTTGCCATAAGCTCTCAAACTAGAATGCTCAGATCGTCTTTGACATCACGATGTGTTAACCATCGCTGATGCCCATAAATCTTAGTGGACAGACAATGGTATCCGAGGCCCCAACACTATTGCTGTAGATGCAAACTTTTAAGCAATTTAAATAAATATGCTTTGCTACAGCAAAGCAAAGTTATTTATTGATTTTTAGGCCAATTGCTACTCTCAAAACTCATGGGAACAACCATAGTGGCTGTTTTTGTGAAAATTTCTCCTGGGGGAGCCAGAAGGTGCCAGTGACACTGAAGTATAAATGAACAGTTATGTCAATATGAACCTGTTTCATTACCTTGGCTCTTCTGTAAATGCCTTTCTGAAGGCAAGTGGAGCTTCCATTGAATGATCACTCTTCATAGACAGACAGCTGGGTACAGGAGACCCTGCTCTTTCCTCCTGGACCCTGTGAACAAGACATGGAGACAGAGCTTCCAGTTAAACTCGTCCTCTTACTGCAGCTAGAAGTCACAGGACATGGACAGAGCTTCCAGTTAACCTTATCCTCTTACTGCAGCTCTATCTCACAGCACATAGAAAAAGAGCTTCCAGTTAACCTCATCCTCTTACTGCAGCTCTAACTCACAGCACATGGAGACAGAGCTTCCAGTTAACCTCATCCTCTTACTGCAGCTCTAACTCACAGCAAATAGAGACAGAGCTTCCAGTTAACCTCATCCTCTTACTGCAGCTCTAACTCACAGCACATGGAGACAGAGCTTCCAGTTAACCTCATCCTCTTACTGCAGCTCTAACTCACAGCACATGGAGACAGAGCTTCCAGTTAACCTCATCCTCTTACTGCAGCTCTAACTCACAGCACATGGACAGACCTTCCAGTTAACCTCATCCTCTTACTGCAGCTCTAACTCACAGCACATGGAAACAGAGCTTCCAGTTAACCTCATCCTCTTACTGCAGCTCTATCTCACAGCACATGGACAGAGCTTCCAGTTAACCTCATCCTCTTACTGCAGCTCTAACTCACAGCACATGGAGACAGAGCTTCCAGTTAACCTCATCCTCTTACTGCAGCTCTAACTCACAGCACATGGACAGACCTTCCAGTTAACCTCATCCTCTTACTGCAGCTCTAACTCACAGCACATGGTGAAAGAGCTTCCAGTTAACCTCATCCTCTTACTACAGATCTAACTCACAGCACATGGAGACAGAGCTTCCAGTTAAACTCATCCTCTGACTGCAGCTCTTAGTCACGAAACATCTCAATATGACAAAATACCCCTCACCTATACCTGAATGTGATAATACACCCACCTACACCAGAAAGTTGCCAGTGACAATAAACGGAGACCACTTGTCTTTTTTTTTATTTTTTATTTGCATCTGTAATGTGGAGTAGCCTAGTCTAAGTTTTATGTTTGCAGTTGGCTACTGCGATAGGTGGGATAATACAGTAGACAGATAACAGTTTGCAGTTAGCTAGGTACGTTGGTAACTTATTTGATTTATAGCAAAAGTTAGGACATTTTGATGAAGCTATTAAAGTGCAAGGTTTTTCTCTAATGATCAGGAGAAGATTACAGGAGAGTGTAAATACAGAGATTTTAGTCTCTCTCGATGGGCTTTGGTAACTCTGAGGGAAATTCCCCCACAACATTATTCCCTGCTCATTAAGGGTGATCACAAGTTAAAATTGAATCCATGTGTAGGATACATGAACATTTAGATTTAGGCTATGGAATCTGGATTTTCATTGCAATAAAACACAAAACGGTGGTTAAATTTAATCTACAGGCCAGGCCTAAATTAATTCCACTGCCAATGAGGCAATTTGCCAAAAGCTCTCAAATTAGAATGCACAAATCGTCTTTGACATCACGATGTGTCAACCATCGCTGATGCCCATAAATCTTAGTGGACAGACGATGGTATCCTAGGCCCCAACACTATTGCTGTAGATGCAAACCTTTAAGCAATTTAAATAAATATGCTTTGCTACAGCAAAGCAAAGTTATTTATTGATTTTTAGGCCAATTGCTACTCTCAAAATTCATGGGAACAACCATAGTGGCAGTTTTTTTGAAAATTTCTCCTGGGGGAGCCAGAAGGTGCCAGTGACACTGAAGTATAAATGAACAGTTATGTCAATATGAACCTGTTTCATTACCTTGGCTCTCCTGTAAATGCCCTTCTGAAGGCAAGTGGAGCTTCCATTGAATGATCACTCTTCATAGACAGACCGCTGGGTACAGGAGACCCTGCTCTTTCCTCCTGGACCCTGTGAACAAGACATTGAGACAGAGCTTCCAGTTAACCTCATCCTCTTACTGCAGCTCTAACTCACAGCACATGGAGACAGAGCTTCCAGTTAACCTCATCCTCTAACTGCAGCTCTAACTCACAGCACATGGAGAAAGAGCTTCCAGTTAACCTCATCCTCTAACTGCAGCTCTAACTCACAGCACATGGAGACAGAGCTTCCAGTTAACCACATCCTCTTACTGCAGCTCTAACTCACAGCACATGGAGACAGAGCTTCCAGTTAACCTCATCCTCTTACTGCAGCTCTAACTCACAGCACATGGAGACAGAGCTTCCAGTTAACCTCATCCTCTTACTGCAGCTCTAACTCACAGCACATGGACAGAGCTTCCAGTTAAACTCGTCCTCTTACTGCAGCTAGAAGTCACAGGACATGGACAGAGCTTCCAGTTAACCTTATCCTCTTACTGCAGCTCTATCTCACAGCACATAGAAAAAGAGCTTCCAGTTAACCTCATCCTCTTACTGCAGCTCTAACTCACAGCAAATAGAGACAGAGCTTCCAGTTAACCTCATCCTCTTACTGCAGCTCTAACTCACAGCACATGGAGACAGAGCTTCCAGTTAACCTCATCCTCTTACTGCAGCTCTAACTCACAGCACATGGAGACAGAGCTTCCAGTTAACCTCATCCTCTTACTGCAGCTCTAACTCACAGCACATGGACAGACCTTCCAGTTAACCTCATCCTCTTACTGCAGCTCTAACTCACAGCACATGGAAACAGAGCTTCCAGTTAACCTCATCCTCTTACTGCAGCTCTATCTCACAGCACATGGACAGAGCTTCCAGTTAACCTCATCCTCTTACTGCAGCTCTAACTCACAGCACATGGAGACAGAGCTTCCAGTTAACCTCATCCTCTTACTGCAGCTCTAACTCACAGCACATGGACAGACCTTCCAGTTAACCTCATCCTCTTACTGCAGCTTTAACTCACAGCACATGGAGACAGAGCTTCCAGTTAAGCTCATCCTCTTACTGCAGCTCTAACTCACAGCACATGGACAGAGCTTCCAGTTAAGCTCATCCTCTTACTGCAGCTTTAACTCACAGCACATGGAGACAGAGCTTCCAGTTAAGCTCATCCTCTTACTGCAGCTCCAACTCACAGCACGTGGACAGAGCTTCCAGTTAACCTCATCCTCTTACTGCAGCTCTAACTCACAGCACATGGAGACAGAGCTTCCAGTTAACCTCATCCTCTTACTGCAGCTCTAACTCACAGCACATGGAGACAGAGCTTCCAGTTAACCTCATCCTCTGACTGCAGCTCTTAGTCACGAAACATCTCAATATGACAAAATACCCCTCACCTATACCTGAATGTGATAATACACCCACCTACACCAGAAGGTTGCCAGTGCCAATAAACGGAGACCACTTGTCTTTTTTATTTAATTTTTAATTTGCATCTGCAATGTGGAGTAGCCTAGTCTATGTTTTATGTTTGCAGTTGGCTACTGCGATAGGCTGTATAATAGAGTAGACAGATAACAGTTTGCAGTAAGCTCGGTACGTTGGTAACTTATTTGATTTATAGCTAAAGTTAGGATATTTTGATAAAGCTATTAAAGTGCAAGGTTTGTCTCTAATGATCGGGAGAAGCTTACAGGAGAGCGTAAATACAGAGATTTTAGTCTCTCTCTATGGGCTTTGGTAACTCTGAGGGAAATTCCCCCACAACATTATTCCCTGCTCATTAAGGGTGATCACAAGTTAAAATTGAATCCATGTGTAGGATAGATGAACATTTAGATTTAGGCTATGGAATCTGGATTTTCATTGCAATAAAACACAAAACGCTGGTTAAATTTAATCTTCAGGCCAGGCCTAAATTAATTCCATTGCCAATGAGGCAATTTGCCATAAGCTCTCAAACTAGAATGCTCAGATCGTCTTTGACATCACGATGTGTTAACCATCGCTGATGCCCATAAATCTTAGTGGACAGACAATGGTATCCGAGGCCCCAACACTATTGCTGTAGATGCAAACTTTTAAGCAATTTAAATAAATATGCTTTGCTACAGCAAAGCAAAGTTATTTATTGATTTTTAGGCCAATTGCTACTCTCAAAACTCATGGGAACAACCATAGTGGCTGTTTTTGTGAAAATTTCTCCTGGGGGAGCCAGAAGGTGCCAGTGACACTGAAGTATAAATGAACAGTTATGTCAATATGAACCTGTTTCATTACCTTGGCTCTTCTGTAAATGCCTTTCTGAAGGCAAGTGGAGCTTCCATTGAATGATCACTCTTCATAGACAGACAGCTGGGTACAGGAGACCCTGCTCTTTCCTCCTGGACCCTGTGAACAAGACATGGAGACAGAGCTTCCAGTTAAACTCGTCCTCTTACTGCAGCTAGAAGTCACAGGACATGGACAGAGCTTCCAGTTAACCTTATCCTCTTACTGCAGC
>CM040395.1:152036283-152181283 GCA_022702515.1 Ilyophis sp. 1 JC-2022
CACCCTGCCTGAAAATGCACCCCCTTGTAATTATTTTTCTGGTGACCCCAGCATCAAATGCTTTTTAGGGCATTCATATGGAGTCAAAATGAGTTACCACTGTGAGTTTCATGTATGTAGTACATTCCTAGCCAAAGTTAGGAGGGGGGTGCAATCCACGGCAAGCGGAAATCCAGCCCTGCCTGAAATTGCACCCCCTTCTAATTATTTTTCTGGTGACCCCAGCATCAAATGCTTTTTAAGGCATTAATATGGAGCCAAAATGAGTTACCACTGTGAGTTTCATGTATGTAGTACCTTTTTAGCCAAAGTTAGGAGGGGTGCATTTCACGGCAAGCGGAAATCCAGCCCTGCCTGAAAATGCACCCCCTTGTAATTATTTTTCTGGTGACCCCAGCATCAAATGCTTTTTAGGGCATTCATATGGAGTGAGAATGAGTTACCACTGTGAGTTTCATGGATGTAGTACCTTCCTAGCCAAAGTTAGGAGGGGGGTGCAATCCACGGCAAGCGGAAATCCAGCCCTGCCTGAAAATGCACCCCCTTGTAATTATTTTTCTGGTGACCCCAGCATCAAATGCTTTTTAGGGTATTCATATGGAGTGAAAATGAGTTACCACTGTGAGTTTCATGTATGTAGTACATTCCTAGCCAAAGTTAGGAGGGGGTGCAATTCACGGCAAGCGGAAATCCAGCCCTGCCTGAAATTGCACCCCCTTGTAATTATTTTTCTGGTGACCCCAGCATCAAATGCTTTTTAGGGCATTCATATGGAGCCAAAATTAGTTACCACTGTGAGTTTCATGTATGTAGTACCTTTTTAGCCAAAGTTAAGAGGGGGTGCATTTCACGGCAAGCGGAAATCCAGCCCTGCCTGAAAATGCACCCCCTTCTAATTATTTTTCTGGTGACCCCAGCATCAAATGCTTTTTAGGGCATTCATATGGAGTGAGAATGAGTTACCACTGTGAGTTTCATGGATGTGAGACCTTCATGGCCAAAGTTAAGAGGGGGTGCATTTCACGGCAATTAGAAAAACAGCCGTGCCAGGAAAAAAAACACTCTCTTGACTCCAGCATGATATGACATACATTTGGGGAAAATATATGTGACCGCGGTGTGTCTGGAGGGTCAAATCATGCAATAGTCAGTGATATATCGGGGATACATTTTTATTTGCATTCATTTAGCTGCAAGAAAACATTTAAAGAAATACTTGACGGTGATCGTTGGGGTCCTGCCAAGTATCCAGTATAGTTTAGCTATATGACTTGCATATTGTGGCGATCCGGGGCGATTACGAGTGATGTAAGTTATTGTGTATATCGAATTGTGTATGTGTACTTGTGCTGTGCAGACCAAGTGCACGAGTGATGGTTGATGTAATCACATGATCAGAGCGTGTTCAAAAGCTCTGACGTGTACAGTAACAATGGCGGTTAACATTTGAAGGGAACCTCCCGCCAGAACGGCGACTGTTGTGATAAACAACAGTCGTATACAGTTCAGCTAAATGTCATAGCATGCGCTCAACCAGGTCCGCTCTCGAGAATGTTCGAGCGAAGCCAACGGTTGTTTTTGAGTATGACTGAGGAGATTACGTGTGATTGGTTAAGGTGAGCTGCAGGGCACCTATTAGAGGTCGCCCTTGTTAGCATGCTCATTTGCATATCAGGGGCTATAAAGCTGGCTACAGTCCAGCGCGCGTTGTCTGTTCTGTCTGTATGCTGAGGAAGGAAGAAATAAGAGATTGTGCTCTTCAATAAATTATTACCCTGAAGCAAACCTGACTCCGACTCCATGGCTCGCCACAATGGTGTCAGAAGCGGGATGGCTGCCCCGGAGATGATCTGGGAACAGATCCGCGAATTGGAACGTCAGGTTACAGAACAGATGGACGTTATGGCAGGAGCATCTGCAAAGCGGCCCAAGAGCAGACCCGGAGGGCTCCCCGAAGGAGCCAGCGCCGCAAGACCGGAGCGAGAGAGGCCGATTGCAGACCAGGCGGAGGTGCCCGCGCTGGTGGCTGACCCCGCGGCCGGAAGCGGAGCGCAAGTAGGTCGGCTGGAAGCCAACGAGGACGCCCCTGCTTCCAGGCCGAACCAAACGGCGGTGCTGGTGCAGCGACCGACCACACCGTTAAAGGCGGTGATAAAGCTACCCCGCTACACGGGAAAGGGTGAGCTAGAGTCGTACCAAATCCAGGTACGACTCGCGGCTAGCTACAACGGCTGGGACGAGGGCCAGACAGCCACCCACTTAGCGTTAGCCCTGGAGGGCGAGGCCTGCCAGGTGCTTTTAGACCTGGACAGCGCCGAACCACTGACGCTACCGGCACTGATGACAGCGCTGGAGCGCCGGTTCGGACAGCGGCAATTCCTGGAGGTGAGCCGGGAGAAGCTCACCACGCGACGGCGGACCGGAGCAGAGAGCCTCAGCGTCCTCGCCGCCGACATCAGGCTGTTAGCTCGCCGCGGTTACCCCCAACTCGACAACGCAGGCCAGCAGGAGCTAGCCTGCCAGACCTTCATGCAGGCCCTCACTCCGGAGCGCCTACAACAACAGGTCCGCATCGCCAAACCGGCGTCCCTGGACGCAGCGCTTCGCGAGGCCGAGCGACTGGAGCTCATTCTGGGCACCACACCCAACGGGACCCCGGCTAACGAGCCCCGGGTCCGAGCTGCCGATTGCGAGGAGGTGAGATGGGTCCAGCGGAACCCCGATCGACCGCGGCAACGACAGGAACGGGAGCGACGCTGCTTCCGGTGCGACGAACCGGGGCACCTCGCCCGCGACTGCCCCGCCCCTGCACCAAGAGCAAAAGTTCCGTTTGATGCTCTTTTAAGAGCAGAGGAACAGGCCCACGGGGCCGAGCCCCGTATTGGCAGACTGGGGACGAAGACCGGGCTGTACTTGTCTTGCAGTTTGGACGGACAAGCCTGCTGGGCGCTGGTCGACACCGGAGCCACTATTTCCCTGTTAAGGCCGGGGGTACTTCGGGGTACTAGCGGGCTGCTTTCGGGTGCATGGACCCCTACCTCTACCCAGCTAACCGCCGTCACTGGGCAGAAGATGGGCATGCGTGGTAGTAAACAATTACAAGTGTGTGCGGGGGCCCAGCGAGTGAAACACGAGTTTTGGTTAGCAGATATAAAAGATGCATGCATTATCGGTTTAGATTTATTAGCCTTGTGGGGAGCTAGCATAAATGTGATAGCCGAAACTATAACTATTGGTACCGAAACGCTGGGCCTCCGATCGAATTGTGAATTAAAAGCAGCCCGCCGAACTAGATGCCCTGGGGTACCCCCCAAACACTGCCGAACTTGCACTGGAGCCGAGCGGCGCGAGCTGAGGACGCCCGTCGACTTGGTGTTCGGAGCCCCGCCCGGACCAACGGAGCACCACCAGTCAGAGGCCGGGTACGCACGGGCCTTGATCGAGCGCCTGGAGACCGCCCACAGCTTTACCCGCCAGGCCCAATCCGCCGCAAGTGTTAAGCAGAAGCGAGCGTATGATGTGCGCTGTCGGGGGCAGCCCTTCACCAGCGGAGACAAGGTATGGATCTACTGTCCGATCCGTAAGAAGGGTCTGTCCCCGAAATTGCAGTCGCATTGGCGGGGCCCTGGTGAAGTGGTGGGCCGGCTTAGCGAGGTGGTCTATCGAGTGCGCATGCCCGGCCGAAGGAAACTGGTGGTGCTTCACCGGGACCGTCTAGCTCCTTACCGGCCGCTGTTGGATGGTGTTGAGGAGGGGATGGGCGTCGGCGAGGATCAGCCCGCTTTACGTGCGCCCACCCCTCCTCCACCAGAAAACCCAGCGGCAGCTGAGGGCCCGAATCGCCCTTCTCGCCGGCGGAGAACTCCTGCCCGTTTCCGGGACTTTGTGCGTGAGTGCGGACAGTTTAAGGGGTCGCAGGGGACTGCTGACCCCTTAGGTGGGGGCAGTGTGGCGATCCGGGGCGATTACGAGTGATGTAAGTTATTGTGTATATCGAATTGTGTATGTGTACTTGTGCTGTGCAGACCAAGTGCACGAGTGATGGTTGATGTAATCACATGATCAGAGCGTGTTCAAAAGCTCTGACGTGTACAGTAACAATGGCGGTTAACATTTGAAGGGAACCTCCCGCCAGAACGGCGACTGTTGTGATAAACAACAGTCGTATACAGTTCAGCTAAATGTCATAGCATGCGCTCAACCAGGTCCGCTCTCGAGAATGTTCGAGCGAAGCCAACGGTTGTTTTTGAGTATGACTGAGGAGATTACGTGTGATTGGTTAAGGTGAGCTGCAGGGCACCTATTAGAGGTCGCCCTTGTTAGCATGCTCATTTGCATATCAGGGGCTATAAAGCTGGCTACAGTCCAGCGCGCGTTGTCTGTTCTGTCTGTATGCTGAGGAAGGAAGAAATAAGAGATTGTGCTCTTCAATAAATTATTACCCTGAAGCAAACCTGACTCCGACTCCATGGCTCGCCACAATATGATAACCGTGGATCACATTGAATTTTCAGTCGAGCTGATCTGCTGGATAAGGAAGCTGTTATTTCCCCAGCTACAAGTAGCTACATACAGGCTAACCCCAGTAAAATTCCAGCTAATTTTGTAATTATAGCTGGGCTATATTTTAGCATAATGCGATCGTACCATAAGAAAAGTAGCTATGGATTTGCGTCTAACATACCCCTCGCCAGTTCCGTGTTTTGAGTCTAAATTGAAATGAGTATAAAATCGAAGGTTGCTTACCATCTTTAAGACAAGGATACCCTTCACAAAGCATTATAATACAATAATATTAATACCTCCTTCATATTATTTTGGTACGATATTGAAACGAAGCGAATTCAGAAACTTTTCAAACAGAATGACGTAAGCGTGCGCGCTCCCGTCAGGGGGTGCAATCCACGGCAGGGGTGCATTCTACGGCACAACACCTGAAAGCTTATGAAAACATTGGCGGCATTGCATTGTGGGGCGCGAATACTACCTTCCTTCTGAAAAGGATCGTCCAGAGCATCCTTTGTGAAAGGACGGATAAAAGGAATCGTGAAGCTCCTTTCCTTCTCAATATAAAAAATAGAGTGCTACAGTCATGACGTATTTTTGTCGGCCAATTCGGAGGTTTCTTCCGGGCATGGGTTCCCTTCCAATGGGGTTTTAACATGGGGTTTTTGTAGGGTCGAATTTTGGACACCCAACAAAATGGTCGATACCCTAAATAGTGCACTATATAGTGAATAGTAAATAGTACACTATATAGTGAATAGTAAATAGTGCACTATATAGTGAAGAGTACACTATATAGTGAATAGTAAATAGTACACTATATAGTGTATAGTAAATAGTACACTATATAGTGTATAGTAAATAGTACACTATATAGTGAATAGTAAATAGTGCACTATATAGTGAATAGTAAATAGTGCACTATATAGTGAAGAGTACACTATATAGTGAATAGTAAATAGTGCCCTATACAGTGAATAGGGAGCGATTTCAGACACAGGACATTTCGTCATTAAATTTTTTATTCTTGTATTTTTACCTCTTTCTCTCAGGGCTGTTGGCTCCATCTTTGGTCTCTGGCTTCCCTGAGAAACTCATTTTAGAAACAGCGCCCCCTATCTCAGGAGACTAGAATGTCAGAGCAGATTAGACCACAACTGACTTCTGCCACAAATTAGCCAACCTGTAAACACACAAAATGAGAACATACTGAACACACACAGACACACTCACACACAGATACACACCGTCACAGTAAAATGTGCAGTGTTAATTAAACTCTATCAGAGTACATATGGGCTTAATCTGGTCAGATGCAGCTCATATGTACACTGCTAGAGTTGAATTAACACTGGAAATTTTACTGTGAATTTACTGTGTCAGTACTGAGGTTTGGTCAGTTTTATTCAGATTGAATAAAGCTCAACACTCAATTAGAATTCTATACGTCAGTCGAGCCCAACTTAGTGAAATGACGTTGACGCGACAATGGTTTGGAAAAATTATGAATATATGATTAATAGAAACAATTTATTTAATATGATAAATCGTAGGCTATTCTATGACTTAATCTTCAGATATGACGGCTTCTTACAATTGCTGACATGGAGCAATATCTCGCCAACTGCTTTGCCCACAGTTTTAGCATTCCAGCCAGTTGCAGACCCCTCACCACTAGTCTATGAATGTTGCCAAGGCTACCAAATATAAAACCAAGTAACCTACATTTATAGCCGAGTTGTTCCAGAGCTGAAACCAAGTGAAAGAGGCCCCTATCATTACCGAGTTCGTGAGGAAGGCTTCTTCTAGACTGGAGTCAAAAGCACAGCCTTCCTCCACAACAGACAATCTCCTCACCAAATACAATATTATTAAATATAGGATGTGATACAGAATGATCAGCAGAGGGAAGACATGCTAGTTTTCCATGTAAATGTAGACCAGTCCAGTGTTGCTGTTGTTTGAGTTGTTATAAGTCCATAAAGAGCCTCCGGCCGTTCGTGATGGTTGTTATAAGTCCATAAAGAGGTGCTGATTCGATGATGGTAACTGGTGCTGCGAGTTGCTCTTACGCTAGTGAGCTGATCAGTTATAATGGCCTCTGAAACTGTAACAGTTTCTGGTGGTGTGGGTATTTAAGCCAAACCATTTCCTGACTAGCCATACTGTTTTATTAGTCAGCTCAAATAGCACATTGTGTGGAATATGAACATTTGAGAAAAGATGTCGAATTTCAGACAAAGCCACCCGTCTACTTGCCTCTAACTTCATAGTCAGCGGTAGTGTGTAAATATCAATCATACGCAGGCTGGCAGTAAACTCAGAGATGATGAACACAGGGCTTTTATCAGATGCTGTAGTGAACACAGAGCTTTTATCAGATGCTGAGTAGGCTTTTATCAGATGCTGTAGTGAACACAGCTTTTATCAGATGCTATGGTGAACACAGGGCTTTTATCAGATGCTGTAGTGAACACAGGGCTTTTATCAGATGCTAGTGAACACAGGGCTTGTATCAGATGCTGTACTGACCACCGGGCTTGTATCAGATGCTGTAGTGAACACAGGGCTTTTATCAGATGCTATAGTGAACACAGGGCTTTTATCAGATGCTGTAGTGAACACAGAGCTTTTATCAGATGCTGTAGTGAACACAGGGCTTTTATCAGATGCTGTAGTGAACACAGGGCTTTTATCAGATGCTGTAGTGAACACAGAGCTTTTATCAGATGCTGTAGTGAACACAGGGCTTTTATCAGATGCTGGAGTGAACACAGGGCTTTTATCAGATGCTGTAGTGAACACAGGCTTTTATCAGATGCTGTAGTGAACACAGAGCTTTTATCAGATGCTGTAGTGAACACAGGGCTTTTATCAGATGCTGGAGTGAACACAGGGCTTTTATCAGATGCTGTAGTGAACACAGGGCTTTTATCAGATGCTGTAGTGAACACAGGGCTTTTATCAGATGCTATAGTGAACACAGGCTTTTATCAGATGCTATAGTGAACACAGGCTTTTATCAGATGCTGTAGTGAACACAGGGCTTTTATCAGATGCTGTAGTGAACACAGGCTTTTATCAGATGCTGTAGTGAACACAGGCTTTTATCAGATGCTGTAGTGAACACAGGCTTTTATCAGATGCTGTAGTGAACACAGGGCTTTTATCAGATGCTGTAGTGAACACAGGGCTTTTATCAGATGCTGTAGTGAACACAGGCTTTTATCAGATGCTGTAGTGAACACAGGGCTTTTATCAGATGCTGTAGTGAACACAGGGCTTTTATCAGATGCTGTAGTGAACACAGGCTTTTATCAGATGCTGTAGTGAACACAGGGTTTTTATCAAATGCTGTAGTGAACACAGGGCTTTTATCAGATGCTGTAGTGAACACAGGCTTTTATCAGATGCTATGGTGAACACAGGCTTTTATCAGATGCTGTAGTGAACACAGGGCTTTTATCAGATGCTGTAGTGAACACAGGCTTTTATCAGATGCTATGGTGAACACAGGCTTTTATCAGATGCTGTAGTGAACACAGGGCTTTTATCAGATGCTGTAGTGAACACAGGCTTTTATCAGATTTCCAGCGATACCAACAGTTGCCCCCACTCCTCCTCTCATACAAAACAGCACACTTAGAGCCCTTCTCAAATCAGCACACTTAGAGCCCTTCTCAGATCAGCACACTTAGAGCCCTTCTCAGATCAGCACACTTAGGGCCCTTCTCAAATCAGCACACTTACAGCCCTTCTCAAATCAGCACACTTACAGCCCTTCTCAAATCAGCACACTTACAGCCCTTCTCAAATCAGCCCACTTAGAGCCCTTCTCAAAACAGCACACTTAGAGCCCTTCTCAAATCAGCACACTCAGAGCCCTTCTCAAAACAGCACACTTACAGCCCTTCTCAAATCAGCCCACTTAGAGCCCTTCTCAAAACAGCACACTTAGAGCCCTTCTCAAATCAGCACACTTAGAGCTCTTCTCAAATCAGCACACTTAGAGCTCTTCTCAAATCAGCACACTTAGAGCCCTTCTCAAATCAGCACACTTAGAGCCCTTCTCAAATCAGCACACTTAGAGCCCTTCTCAGATCAGCACACTTAGAGCCCTTCTCAGATCAGCACACTTAGGGCCCTTCTCAAATCAGCACACTTACAGCCCTTCTCAAATCAGCACACTTACAGCCCTTCTCAAATCAGCACACTTACAGCCCTTCTCAAATCAGCACACTTACAGCCCTTCTCAAATCAGCACACTTAGAGCCCTTCTCAAATCAGCACACTTAGAGCCCTTCTCAGATCAGCACACTTAGAGCCCTTCTCAGATCAGCACACTTAGGGCCCTTCTCAAATCAGCACACTTAGAGCCCTTCTCAAATCAGCACACTTAGGGCCCTTCTCAAATCAGCACACTTAGAGCCCTTCTCAAATCAGCACACTTAGAGCCCTTCTCAAAACAGCACACTTACAGCCCTTCTCAAATCAGCACACTTACAGCCCTTCTCAAAACAGCACACTTAGAGCCCTTCTCAAATCAGCACACTCAGAGCCCTTCTCAAAACAGCACACTTACAGCCCTTCTCAAATCAGCCCACTTAGAGCCCTTCTCAGATTAGCACACTCAGAGCCCTTCTCAAAACAGCACACTTAGAGCCCTTCTCAAAACAGCACACTTAGAGCCCTTCTCAAATCAGCACACTTAGAGCTCTTCTCAAATCAGCACACTTAGAGCTCTTCTCAAATCAGCACACTTAGAGCCCTTCTCAAATCAGCACACTTAGAGCCCTTCTCAAAACAGCACACTTAGAGCCCTTCTCAAAACAGCACACTTAGAGCCCTTCTCAAAACAGCACACTTAGAGCCCTTCTCAAATCAGCACACTTAGAGCCCTTCTCAAAACAGCACACTTACAGCCCTTCTCAAATCAGCACACTTAGAGCCCTTCTCAAAACAGCACACTTAGAGCCCTTCTCAAAACAGCACACTTAGAGCCCTTCTCAAATCAGCACACTTAGAGCCCTTCTCAAATCAGCACACTTAGAGCCCTTCTCAAAACAGAGAGCAAGCTCTTTATTACTCTCTCATCAGGAGAGGCTAACTGGACATCACCTGCAGACCCCTGTAAGGGGGGAAATCACATTGGGAGGGGAACATAGACACAGCCACTTTAACCACTGATTGATGGCCATCACAAAACTGACTGCACTCCATGGACAGCCTGTCTTAATGCCAACCTGGAGAGGTATGGGGTCTGTGAGCTGTTTTCCACAGAGAGCCACTATACACATCTTTAACAATGACAATAAACACTTGAGTTAAATGCATTTCCTCTAGTGAGCCGATCATAACATTGTGAGCCAAAGTACCAAAAGCATCTCGGAAATCTAGAAAGACTGAATACAGCAGACAGGATTCATGCTTGAAATCATCAATCCCTGTTTTAATACAAAGCACAAGCTCATTCATTCCCTGCCTGTTGATATAGGCCTTCTGCTTTTGGGAGAAGATATTAGCCTCTACCAGCCATGGAAGGACCCGGGCTAGAATACACTTCATCATCACTTTATAGATGGGAGGGAGGAGAGATATATCTCTCCATGTTGATGAATCATTAGGCATATTGTCTTTTTGGGGATTCTGTGCACTATGGCATACACACAGATACACACTCATACACACAGATACACACTCATACACACAGATACACACTCATACACACAGATACACACTCATACACACAGATACACACTCATACACACAGATACACACTCATACACACAGATACGCACTCATACACACAGATACGCACTCATACACACACATACACACAGATACACACACATACACACTCATACACACTCATACACACTCATACACACCGATACACACTCATACACACAGATACACACTCATACACACAGATACGCACTCATACACACACATACACACAGATACACACAGATACACACTCATACACACAGATACACACTCATACACACACATACACACACATACACACTGATACACACTGATACACACTTATACCCACACATACACTCATACACACTCATACACACAGATACACACTCATACACACAGATACACACTCATACACACACATACACACTGATACACACTGATACACACTTATACCCACACATACACACTCATACACACAGATACACACACATACACACAGATACACACTCATACACACAGATACACACTCATACACACAGATACACACTCATACACACACATACACACTGATACACACTGATACACATTTATACCCACACATACACACTCATACACACTCATACACACAGATACACACTCATACACACAGATACACACTCATACACACATACACACTCATACACACTCATACACACACATACACACAGATACACACTCATACACACAAATACACACTCATACACACAGATACACACTCATACACACAGATACACACTCATACACACTCATACACACACATACACACAGATACACACTCACACGCACAGATACACACTCATACACACAGACACACACTCATACACACAGATACACACTCATACACACAGATACACACTCATACACACAGATACACACTCATACACACAGATACACACTCATACACACAGATACGCACTCATACACACACATACACACAGATACACACTCATACACACAGATACACACTCATACACACAGATACACACTGATACACACACATACACACTGATACACACTGATACACACAGATACACACTCATACACACACATACACACTGATACACACTGATACACACTCATACACACACATACACACTCATACACACAGATACACACTCATACACACCGATACACACTCATACACACAGATACACACTCATACACACAGATACGCACTCATACACACACATACACACAGATACACACTCATACACACAGATACACTCATACACACAGATACACACTCATACACACACATACACACACATACACACTGATACACACTGATACACACTTATACCCACACATACACTCATACACACTCATACACACAGATACACACTCATACACACAGATACACACTCATACACACACATACACACTCATACACACTGATACACACAGATACACACTCATACACACACATACACACAGATACACACTCATACACACAGATACACACTCATACACACAGATACACACTCATACACACAGACACACACTCATACACACAGACACACACTCATACACACAGATACACACTCATACACACAGATACACACTCATACACACAGATACACACTCATACACACAGATACACACTCATACACACACTCATACACACAGATACACACTCATACACACACATACACACAGATACACACAGATACACACTCACACGCACAGATACACACTCATACACACAGACACACACAGATACACACTCATACACACAGATACACACAGATACACACTCACACGCACAGATACACACTCATACACACAGACACACACTCATACACACAGATACACACTCACACGCACAGATACACACTCATACACACAGATACACAGTCACACGCACAGATACACACTCATACACACAGACACACACTCATACACACAGATACACACAGACACACACTCATACACACAGATACACACTCATACACACAGACACACAGACACACACTCATACACACAGATACACACTTATACACACAGATACACACTCATACACACTCATACACACAGATACACACTCATACACACAGATACACACTCATACACACAGACATTTTAGCGCAAACAAGAAGTAATCTGGAATTAAAAATTGACTGTAAACATGTACTATACTCACCTCAAAAATCTATGGCACCCTTGGTAAAGGTGAATAACAGTATTCTATAAATAATGCCAGTTGAAACAATATATTGATTGAAAGTTCTTCAGTGTGATTACAGATTACGGACCATAGAGTTCAGAGAGATGGACCCTAATCCCTCATATTAGAGAAGTGAGTCAGTAGTGCCTCTATGTCTGGCTATTATTCAAATAGCTGTCATGTCCATAAATGCGCTTTTCTATCTTGACATGACAAGAGAAATTGTATCGGTGCTTTATGTGCATAATGTAGCCTAGACTCGCATTACAGTTTTTTTCGATTGCATAAACACTAAAATCAAAAGTATTACACAATTATCAAAACCTTACACTCAAGGAGCAAAACATCGGCCCAGATTTGCACCACAATAAGCACAATGTCAGCCTCACACTTTTTGCAAAATAATACACACAGTGATTTGCAAAACACTAAACACACTTGTATACATTAGACACAGAAGTATATCATGATGTCACTTCCTTGCAATTCCAAAGCACTGACAGTCAAATTACCACACCTATGAGCCAATTGGTTAAACACAGCCATCAGGTGCGCAAACACATGATTGCTTAATTGTAGACACACCAATCAGGTTTAAGCACTATACACATGCAGCAGGTGAGTTCACCTGTCTTCAACCAAAATGGAAGGAGTCAGAAGAAGAAGAGTGAGGGTGAGAGGGGGAATCCACGGAGAAGGAGAAGGAGGAAGAGGAAGAGGCGGAGGCCGTGCCAGAGGTAGAGGCCGAGGTGGAGGTAGAGGAAGAGGAAGATCTGAAGCAGGAGGAGAACGTGCTCAAAAATGAAATTCGCGCAACACTAGTTGACCATGTCGGGAACCACGGATTGACGCCAAATCTTAGCAGATATACAGTGGCATCTGGCATTAGGACATTTCGACAAGAAAACTGGTAAAAGAAAATCTGTCTACAGTTACAGTAATCAGCTGCTTATTGTATGCACCATATCAGCACTTATGATACCCCTTCCTGTGACATTTTATAGTAGGTTACATGTATTTTTTTCTACATAGAATTGAGAGTCGAGAACGACAAGGAGGAAGGGGGCCCATATTCACGCAAGAACGAGAAAGAGAGATCATAAACATGGTTTTGGCCAATAATGCTATCAGGCTCAGAGAAATTCAAGCCAACATTATCGGTGACCATGCCATTTTCAATAATGTCTCGGTCAAAACTGGCACGCATCCTGAAAAGACATCAGGCTCAAATGAAACTGGGACATGTTTTGTTGTGATTCTCCATGTTGACTGATTTGGGTATATGAAGAGAAATAAATTGTATTTTCATCAGTCTGCAGCATTGGTCTTGTGTATTGTTTAGTAAATTTATTGTATATTTGCACTTTTTCTGTGTACTTCACTTACAGTACTCTAATCACTGAGAAGTAGAATTGCTAAAAGTGTTTTAGGTAAGCAACAGCAGTGTGGAACTGGTTCAAACATAATTAAGTCATATGAAATGTGTGTGTTTCATATGGTAACAAAATATGGTTTTTATAAATTAGTGTATAGTTTTTACAAGAGTGTTTCATTTTGCAAAAGATCTGAGGTGTTCTGCTAATTGGGTGTGTGGTTGTGCTAATTGTGTGTAGTGTTTTGAAAAACCGGGCCCTGTTTTCAAAATCGTGCTTAAGCAATCGAAAAAAACTAACATGGTGCTGCTTTTCAGTGGATTTGAGATTACAGGCTTTTTACATGTCGGCTACAGCTAAATACTGCCACCTTGTGGTACAAAAATATACACAAAATTAATTCAATTCTCGTGACTAAAGTAGTTGTTGAATTTTATGTTAGTGAAACTAGTACGAATTCAATACAATCGGATTCAAACGGGCGCACCATTTCACAAACGCACTTCACTAACCACCGACTTTAATAGTACACATACACTTTTATTCGGCTGTGCTTTCCCGCGGTACTTTAATTTATTTACCTTTATATTTACTTAGCTATATATATCTTTATATATAACTTTAGCCTAGGCTACTATTTTAATCATACGACACCGTCGTCTATATGTGACGTCCGTCATCTCCAACGAGGTAAAAATCGCCATAAAATAGGCAGATCAAGAAAAAGAATACCGCACAAAACGTTAAACTTTTTAAAATGTAAATATAAATTAACCTACTTTTTTGTTTTTGGAAAAAAAAACTTGAAAATATCCTGGGCCTATTACACCTACATTGCGCCATTTTGTCGCTTTTCTGTTTTAAGCGTGAATTAAGCGTGTTAGTGCGATTATACTCGCAGATTCCCATTCCTCCCCACACCCCTTCACCTTTAGCGTGTCTCCTCTCCATCACACACCACACCAGGCTACTTACTCCGTTCTTTTATTCCGTTTTATTCCTTCTTTTACTCTCGTGTTTCTCATCCGTCTGTGAAATGGCGTTTGAGTTTGAAATACTTTCAGTTTCACAATGACAGGCAACAGGAAGAGTTAACACCACCCTTCAGCCCTAAAGCCCTCCTGCGTTTCTCTTTTTGAGTGATTATTCATACCAGCATGTAAGCAGACACACATTACGTTCCGATTCTATGTTGGTTGATCTGATCATAGCTACAGGACAAACAGGCATGTGCTGCGTTGTAAAATCGCATGTATGCACAAATGTTTTTATCTTTCCTTCTTGGACTCTCTAAATGTACTTTTTACAGCTACTTGTGTATTTGTGTCTGATGAAGCAACATTTAAACTTTTTAAAGAAACAAATTAATTGAGAGGTGAGATGGTAAAACGAGGAAACAGTCGAGTTACTTTAACAAATGTAGGAAGACATGTTTAGCATTTGGCATGTTTGTTTCTGTGAGACATTACCGTGGGTCTGGTTTTATCCCCAGAGCGTATAAAGGCACTGAGCGCGTGCTTTCCTGTCTCGTTACAGCGGAATACATGTGGTTTTCACGTGCTGGCCGGAAGCTCAAAGTTCGGCTGTTACATAATCTTGTGGTATTTAATTTAAAGATGTGGTAACATATCTAGGGTCAAAATATACTGCGGTCAAGCTATCACGGCTTAAAATTAACGTTCGCAAATATACAAGAGATTACGTCGGTAACGCCGTCACGTGCTGCGTTAGCTGGAAATTGCTCAGAGAGAAGCAGCGAGTATTTGGACAACGCTAAATCTTTGCCTTTTTTTCTTTATTTCGCAGAATTTTAAACGTTTACACAATTGTCACAATTATGCTTTCAATTACAATTTCAAGAAAACTGATAGCTTGACCCGTGATAGCTTGACCGCAGTATATTTTACTCATATGTCATGACAGCAAAAAGGAGGCCTACAGTTGTTCTGTTACAGCAGGAGACTAAGGGCCAAATCCACAAAGAACGGATTGCTCCTGGCAATTAGCTCAAAGTTAATACAGAGATTGCAAAAGCAATCCTCACCAGTTTACCACGGTATCCACAAAAGATTTTGCTCCAATGATATGCCCGGGCAAACACGCCCACAAATGTTCCACCTGTCTGCACTTTGCACCGATGATTGCAATTAGCCATGTGGCAGCCTATATATTGGCTTGTGCCAAGAACACAATGTCAACGACAATGGCAGAGAGAAAGCGCAAATTAAAATTTTCTGAAACCGAGTTGCATGTGTGATAGTAATTTTCTGTTTCATTGATAAATGTTTACTTATATTTAGATATTAATATAGAGACTTAACAGTCAGTTTTTCTTATACCTTGCTTCTAGTTCTTAGTCTAACAGTAAAGGGCATGGTAGGAGAACAGGGGCCTGCAGGCTGCCCATGAGCTGGATCACGCTGTACCATCTGTGTCTGTGTTATATCTATCGAAGGTCACATTGTAGTGAATTGAAATGTTTATGTTTCTTGTGTGAGAAAGAGCTATCTTTCTCCTGAGCTGTCTGAATGTAAAGGAGGGGCCCTTGCTTAGGAGTAAAGAGAAATACCTCTATCTTTCCCTTTGACCTATCTGTATTTCTTCCCTGTCTATGAAATCCGCCCCTTATGACCTGGTCTTTGAAGAAATGTATAAAGGGTTGGCAATTTCTGCTGTATGGCAGAGAGCGCTTTAACGAGCACTCTCTCATTGGTTTATCTGCAAATAAACTTCTTATTCAGTGTTAACACGGCTTTTGTTGTGACTCTGTCAAGGACAGACTTTGCTGCACTGTGAGTGAGTAGGGAATTTCCACGACACATGTCCTCACCAACGAGGTGCAGAGACATGCAGCTAAATTGCAGTCGCGGAATCTCACCCCAAGTGAGAGAAACCATATTTGGGAGTCAGTTGCAGAAAGGGTTTCAGGTTTTTCTCCATATTTCAGGACACAGATTGGTTCTTAATGAAAATGACAGACCACCATCAGTCTGTTATGTCTCGCCCTTAAATCCCCTTATGGACGGAATTTACTTTCAAAAGAAAAAATAGAGGTTTTGTGTTTTGTTTATGCACATTCATATCAGGCCGTTTCTGAAAAGAGTCGGTTTGTCGCTAATTCGCGACAAAATAGGCCTTAAGAGGTTTATCATCCAATTCGTCCGGTTAATACCTGCTTTTCAAAAGTGGTATTTGCACCTCTCTAACTGTGTGTGGCAATTAGCTCATGGTGTTTGTGGATTACACGCAAGGCTTCCTTGGGGCAATTTTGCAGGCAAGTACCTAATTTACATACATTTAAATGAGAGGGGTGCAGCCGTGGAGCTATTTGCTCGTCGGTGTAGTTTGCCATACCTTTCAGCCTTTGCATGTGCTTTGTGGATTGGATGCAATTTTTTTGACTCATTTGCACAGGGTTTGCCCGGGCAAACGCTGTGCAATCCTTTTGTGGATTTGGCCTAAATGTTTTAATCAAACGACAGGGGAGCTGTGACTACCGTCATATCCAACGATATAAAATGGTCCTAATAAAATATAAAATTGCTGAAAATTCAAACTTAAATAAAAAAGTTTAATTAGGCTACCTTTTTGGTCCAAAATGGAGTATTTGAAAATAGTCTCATACGCCTAGTCGCCTACCCTAAATCGCGACATTTTATTGTAGGCTAAATGCTCTGTTTACCTGAAGCAAGCATGTTAATGCGATGAGCCTCGAGTCGACCGACTGATTCCCATTCCTCCACAACAGGCTACTTACTCCCCACACCCCTTCACCTTTAGCTTCTATTCTCTCCATCCCACTCCACAACAGGCTACTTACTCCCCACACCCCTTCACCTTTAGCTTCTATTCTCTCCATCCCACTCCACAACAGGCTACTTACTCCCCACACCCCTTCACCTTTAGCTTCTCTTCTCTCCATCCCACTCCACAACAGGCTACTTACTCCCCACACCCCTTCACCTTTAGCTTCTCTTCTCTCCATCCCACTCCACACCCCTTCACCTTTAGCTTCTCTTCTCTCCATCCCACTCCACACCAGGCTACTTACTCCCCACACCCCTTCACCTTTAGCTTCTCTTCTCTCCATCCCACTCCACACCAGGTTACTTACTCCCCACACCCCTTCACCTTTAGCTTCTCTTCTCTCCATCCCACTCCACAACAGGCTACTTACTCCCCACACCCCTTCACCTTTAGCTTCTATTCTCTCCATCCCACTCCACACCAGGCTACTTACTCCCCACACCCTTTAGCCTTTAGCTTCTCTTCTCTCCATCCCACTCCACACCAGGCTACTTACTCCCCACACCCCTTTACCTTTAGCTTCGATTCTCTCCATCCCACTCCACAACAGGCTACTTACTCCCCACACCCCTTCACCTTTAGCTTATATTCTCTCCATCCCACTCCACACCAGGCTACTTACTCATCACACCCTTTAGCCTTTAGCTTCTCTTCTCTCCATCCCACTCCATAACAGGCTACTTACTCCCCACACCCCTTCACCTTTAGCTTCTCTTCTCTCCATCCCACTCCACACCAGGCTACTTACTCCCCACACCCCTTCACCTTTAGCTTCTCTTCTCTCCATCCCACTCCACACCAGGCTACTTACTCCCCACACCCCTTCACCTTTAGCTTCTCTTCTCTCCATCCCACTCCACAACAGGCTACTTACTCCCCACACCCCTTCACCTGTAGCTTCTATTCTCTCCATCCCACTCCACAACAGGCTACTTACTCCCCACACCCCTTCACCTTTAGCTTCTATTCTCTCCATCCCACTCCACAACAGGCTACTTACTCCCCACACCCCTTCACCTTTAGCTTCTCTTCTCTCCATCCCACTCCACACCAGGCTACTTACTCCCCACACCCTTTAGCCTTTAGCTTCTCTTCTCTCCATCCCACTCCACAACAGGATATTTACTCCCCACACCCCTTCACATTTAGCTTCTCTTCTCTCCATCCCACTCCACACCAGGCTACTTACTCCCCACACCCCTTCACCTTTAGCTTCTATTCTCTCCATCACACTCCACACCAGGCTACTTACTCCCCACACCCTTTAGCCTTTAGCTTCTATTCTCTCCATCACACTCCACAACAGGCTACTTACTCCCCACACCCCTTCACCTTTAGCTTCTCTTCTCTCCATCCCACTCCACAACAGGCTACTTACTCCCCACACCCCTTCACCTTTAGCTTCTCTTCTCTCCATCCCACTCCACACCAGGCTACTTACTCCCCACACCCCTTCACCTTTAGCTTCTCTTCTCTCCATCCCACTCCACAACAGGTTACTTACTCCCCACACCCCTTCACCTTTAGCTTCTCTTCTCTCCATCCCACTCCACACCAGGCTACTTACTCCCCACACCCCTTCACCTTTAGCTTCTCTTCTCTCCATCCCACTCCACACCAGGCTACTTACTGCATTCTTTTATTCCATTTTATTCCTTCTTTCCTCCGTTCTTTCTCCTCCGTCTTTAAAATGGTGTTTTTTTGTTGAACCACATTCCTTGTATTACTGGTTCGACTGGCTCAGGTCGGCTCTGCGTTTTTAACCTTTTATTGGCTGCATCATTTATTGTAACTCATTTTCAGAAGACAAACATTAGCCTACATGCATGCCCATATTTGCACAATTGTAACGTATACATACTTGTCTAGGCTTATTCAACAACTCTGGAATTATATTGACGATGTATGGGGGTATTATTCTATCAAAAATAAATAAATTAATTAGCCTAACTGATCCAGAAATAAATGCATGTGATATTTAGATATCGTTTGTGGGTGTGTATGTGTGTGTGTGTGTGTGTGTAATGTGTATGTGTATAACAGTGTGATATTTAGATGTGTATGTGTGTGGGTGTGTGTGTAATATGTATGTGTGTGGGTGTGTGTGTGTATAACAGTGTGATATTTAGATGTGTATGTGTGTGGGTGTGTGTGTAATGTGTATGTGTGTGGGTGTGTGTGTGTGTGTATAACAGTGTGATATTTAGATGTGTGTGTGTATAACAGTGGGATATTTAGATGTGTATGTGTATGTGTGTGTAATGTGTGTGCGTGTGTGTGTTATGTGTATAACAGTGTGATATTTAGATGTGTGTGTGTGTAATGTGTATGTGTGTGGGTGTGTGTGTGTATAACAGTGTGATATTTAGATGTGTATGTGTGTGTGTGTGTGTATAACAGTGGGATATTTAGATGTGTATGTGTGTGTGTGTGTGTAATCTGTATGTGTGTGTAATGTGTGTGCGTGTGTGTGTAATGTGTGTGTATAACAGTGTGATATTTAGATGTGTGTGGGTGTGTGTGTAATGTGTATGAGGGTGGGTGTGTGTATAACAGTGGGATATTTAGATGAGTGTGTGTGTGTGTGTGTGTGGGTGTAATGTGTGTGTGTTTTGTGTGCATACACAGATACACACTCATACACACAGATACACACACTCATACACACACTTATACACACACATACACACAGATACACACAGATACACAGATACACACTCATACACACAGATACACACTCATACACACTTATACACACAGATACACACTCATACACACTCATACACACAGATACACACAGATACACACTCATACACACAGATACACACAGACACACACACATTTTAGCGCTAACAAGAAGTAATCTGGAATTAAAAATTGACTGTAAACATGTACTATACTCACCTCAAAAATCTATGGCACCCTTGGTAAAGGTGAATAACAGTATTCTATAAATAATGCCAGTTTAAACAATATATTGATTGAAAGTTCTTCAGTGTGATTACAGATTACGGACCATAGAGTTCAGAGAGATGGACCCTAATCCCTCATATTAGAGAAGTGAGTCAGTAGTGCCTCTATGTCTGGCTATTATTCAAATAGCTGTCATGTCCATAAATGCGCTTTTCTATCTTGACATGACAAGAGAAATTGTATCGGTGCTTTATGTGCATAATGTAGCCTAGACTCGCATTACAGTTTTTTTCGATTGCATAAACACTAAAATCAAAAGTATTACACAATTATCAAAACCTTACACTCAAGGAGCAAAACATCGGCCCAGATTTGCACCACAATAAGCACAATGTCAGCCTCACACTTTTTGCAAAATAATACACACAGTGATTTGCAAAACACTAAACACACTTGTATACATTAGACACAGAAGTATATCATGATGTCACTTCCTTGCAATTCCAAAGCACTGACAGTCAAATTACCACACCTATGAGCCAATTGGTTAAACACAGCCATCAGGTGCGCAAACACATGATTGCTTAATTGTAGACACACCAATCAGGTTTAAGCACTATACACATGCAGCAGGTGAGTTCACCTGTCTTCAACCAAAATGGAAGGAGTCAGAAGAAGAAGAGTGAGGGTGAGAGGGGGAATCCACGGAGAAGGAGAAGGAGGAAGAGGAAGAGGAAGAGGCGGAGGCCGTGCCAGAGGTAGAGGCCGAGGTGGAGGTAGAGGAAGAGGAAGATCTGAAGCAGGAGGAGAACGTGCTCAAAAATGAAATTCGCGCAACACTAGTTGACCATGTTGGGAACCACAGATTGACGCCAAATCTTAGCAGATATACAGTGGCATCTGGCATTAGGACATTTCGACAAGAAAACTGGTAAAAGAAAATCTGTCTACAGTTACAGTAATCAGCTGCTTATTGTATGCACCATATCAGCACTTTTGATACCCCTTCCTGTGACATTTTATAGTAGGTTACATGTATTTTTTTCTACATAGAATTGAGAGTCGAGAACGACAAGGAGGAAGGGGGCCCATATTCACGCAAGAACGAGAAAGAGAGATCATAAACATGGTTTTGGCCAATAATGCTATCAGGCTCAGAGAAATTCAAGCCAACATTATCGGTGACCATGCCATTTTCAATAATGTCTCGGTCAACACTGGCACGCATCCTGAAAAGACATCAGGCTCAAATGAAACTGGGACATGTTTTGTTGTGATTCTCCATGTTGACTGATTTGGGTATATGAAGAGAAATAAATTGTATTTTCATCAGTCTGCAGCATTGGTCTTGTGTATTGTTTAGTACATTTATTGTATATTTGCACTTTTTCTGTGTACTTCACTTACAGTACTCTAATCACTGAGAAGTAGAATTGCTAAAAGTGTTTTAGGTAAGCAACAGCAGTGTGGAACTGGTTCAAACATAATTAAGTCATATGAAATGTGTGTGTTTCATATGGTAACAAAATATGGTTTTTATAAATTAGTGTAGTTTTTACAAGAGTGTTTCATTTTGCAAAAGATCTGAGGTGTTCTGCTAATTGGGTGTGTGGTTGTGCTAATTGTGTGTAGTGTTTTGAAAAACCGGGCCCTGGTTTCAAAATCGTGCTTAAGCAATCGCAAAAAACTGTAACATGGTGCTGCTTTTCAGTGGATTTGAGATTACAGGTTTTTTACATGTCGGCTACAGCTAAATACTGCCACCTTGTGGTACAAAAATATACACAAAATTAATTCAATTCTCGTGACTAAAGTAGTTGTTGAATTTTATGTTAGTGAAACTAGTACGAATTCAATACAATAGGATTCAAACGGGCGCACCATTTCACAAACGCACTTCACTAACCACCGACTTGAATAGTACACATACACTTTTATTCGGCTGTGCTTTCCCGCGGTACTTTAATTTATTTACCTTTATATTTACTTAGCTATATATATATCTTTATATATAACTTTAGCCTAGGCTACTATTTTAATCATACGACACCGTCGTCTATATGTGACGTCCGTCATCTCCAACGAGGTAAAAATCGCCATAAAATAGGCAGATCAAGAAAAAGAATACCGCACAAAACGTTAAACTTTTTAAAATGTAAATATAAATTAACCTACTTTTTTGTTTTTGGAAGAAAAAAAACTTGAAAATATTTCGAAAATATCCTGGGCCTATTACACCTACATTGCGCCATTTTGTCGCTTTTCTGTTTTAAGCGTGAATTAAGCGTGTTAGTGCGATTATACTCGCAGATTCCCATTCCTCCCCACACCCCTTCACCTTTAGCGTCTCTTCTCTCCATCCCACACCACACCAGGTTACTTACTCCGTTCTTTTATTCCGTTTTATTCCTTCTTTTACTCTCGTGTTTCTCATCCGTCTGTGAAATGGCGTTTGAGTTTGAAATACTTTCAGTTTCACAATGACGAGCAACAGTAAGAGTTACCACCACCCTTCAGCCCTAAAGCCCTCCTGCGTTTCTCTTTTTGAGTGATTATTCATACCAGCATGTAAGCAGACACACATTACGTTCCGATTCTGAGCATCGGCTCATGTTGGTTGATCTGATCATAGCTACAGGACAAACAGGCATGTGCTGCGTTGTAAAATCGCATGTATGTACAAATGTTTTTATCTTTCCTTCTTGGACTCTCTAAATGTACTTTTTACAGCTACTTGGGTATTTGTGTCTGATGAAGCAACATTTAAACTTTTTAAAGAAACAAATGAATTGAGAGGTGAGATGGTAAAACGAGGAAACAGTCGAGTTACTTTAACAAATATAGGAAGACATGTTTAGCATTTGGCATGTTTGTTTCTGTGAGACATTACCGTGGGTCTGGTTTTATCCCCAGAGCGTATAAAGGCACTGACCCAGATAGCAAGCGTACATTGGCCAAACGTTGGCACGGTTGCTGGTGGAATTCCAACGTTGGGCCAAGGTTGGCATCACGTCTGAAAATCAGGTTGGCATTCAGTTGTACATCCAACCCAATGCCAATAGTCAAGCTACTTTTCAGTGATGAAGATGCTTTCAGTTGTAGCTCAAAAAGTTTAACAGCGGAGGTGGAATTAATTTAACAAAGAGAAGATCACGTTGCAAGAACAATGGACACACCAATGCCTTGTTTATGTATATATTTATTTATATTTATTTTATCTGTATCAGCTCAGCATAAAGCAATCGCGTGATATAGCGTTCAGTATGGTACATGTCAAATATTACCAGGATTTCACAATATGTAACAGTAATATTTCACAGTAAAATACTGTGTTCAGAATGTTATTGTGAAATCAATGCAGGCTATGCCATAACAGCCAATTACTTTAAAATTTAAAATTTAACTGAACCGCGCAGCATTGTGGGATACGGCAGCAACGGAAAGTTGGAAACAGTTGATCGCATCAACCCCTTGTTGTTCGGCGCCACATTGGATCATCAGTTACGGTAAGTATTAGGCCTAACGTTAAGTAGCCTAATTCAATGTTCAATTTTGTTAACTTGTATGTATAACGAATGTAGCTATATAGCGTATCTTAACACTGGTGTCCCCATTATGACTATATATATATTTTTTTTTAAATCTTGTAATTGAGATAGTTGTGCTTTCATTTTAAGGCTTTGTAGCCGGAGTGTGCTGTTGGTTTATGTTATGGAGACACAACCACCACGGCTAAGTGATTGCTAACACTTTCAAAATAAATACGTGCTTAGCTAGGTAACTGCGAAATATTCGTCCTACAGATAAATTTACGGAACAGTTTCATTCTGTGCATTTCGCCCCTCTTCTGTTTATGATTATGTATTCTTCTCTGATCCAATCCCAAGTTTCCCTCGCAATTGTTCCAACCCTGTAACGTTACAAAAACTGCTGGCAAGTAGACCCACCTTAGGCTACAGATAGGCAGGACAACCGAAGTGTATTTCGGAAAAGCAACATAAATACTCTGCTTAAAATGTCCGTTTAACCTTAAATAAACGTATTATAGACTTTTTCTTGGTTATTTGTAAGGGTATTTATATTAGTGGACTACTAGACTAAGGTTATCTACAGCATTAGTCATCAACAGCTACTACAGGATGGGAGAATAAAAAGTTCCTTTCGTAGCAGTGGTTGTTAACCTGTAGTTATCTTTTTCATTAGAGCATGTACATAGTTGTAATTTTTAAAGAGGCAAACGAGGTAGAGGTGGTACCCAGCAGTTGGTTAAGGGGGGACTGGAAAGTGTTATAAGTGGCCTACATCATTTTAGACCACAGTTTATTCAACCTAGGCTATATTACACCATTTTGACCAAATCAGTCATTTTGCTATAACCCCCCCCCCCCTCTCTCTTTTTCATTAGACCATGTATGCAGTTGCTCTTTTTGTTGAGGCAAACGAGGTGGAGGTTGTGCCAAGTAATTGGCTGAGTGAGGACAGGAAGGTGTGTGTCTGGCCAACACGCAAGGACAAGTTTCAAATTAAAAAAGCAGTCGAACAGAGAGAGTGTCCTGATGACCATTTTGTGAAAGTCCTCCGAAATTTTGGTAAGAATGTTTTTATGTCCCTTCACATCCTTCTGGACAATTTAAACTGTCATCTTCGACCAAAGAGCTTGCAATCCCATTGTGTTGTAGGCACTTATGAGGAAGCCAGAAGGAAACTGGCCAGGGCCACCATCAAGGACAACCTGGAATCCACAGATGAGGAGATGCCTAGCAAACGTAGCAGAATGTATGTATCGATCAGTGTCTGGCACCCTTGATAGTTCCATCCTCTCAGAGCTGATAGAGCTCAACAGAAATACCTCTAGTACCAGGTAGGACCCTTTATGAAGTACACGTCTGGTACCAGGTAGGACCCTTTACTAGGTACACCTCTAGTACCAGGTAGGACCCTTTTAGGTACACCTAGGTACACCTCTGGTACCAGGTATGACTCTAGCTGCGTTCCGAATCGCATACTACCCTACTATATAGTATGCCAAAATAGGATGTAGTATGTCCCAATACATAGTATGCCACATGCAGTACGCCAAAAATGCCAGGATGTCCTACTACATCCGGTCGTATTTTGCATGCAGTATGCTTGCCAGCAGACTTTTCTGGCTATTCTGACCCACAATCCTGTTAGCTAACTAGCTAGTGCTACCTACAATTATGCAATGCTAGATAACTACGGCAGTGGTCAGCTGAGAATGGGGCTAGCTATATCGTTTGCGATTTTTACAGCATAAAAGACCACAATGTTTATCTACTTTTACTTTGCTACTTACGTTTATTTTCATGTCAGTGCTACGTCTGACCATGCGTCTGACAGATGACTGCACTTTCAAATGTCCCATGCCGTAAAGAGAGTTCTGTTGGGCAAGTTATTGTATTTATGTGTTGGCTCTCGTGCTGTGTGCATGCGCAAATAACATTTGACTCAACAAGAGCGATCTATCAAAATGCAATCAACAAGGTTTCCACAATGTTTCACAGTTAATTCAATATGTTTTTCCTGTTTTCATTTTTCCCAAGGCCCTCACAGAAACTTTTGGAAAATAGAGAGGGGCCCTCAATGTCCAGTCGCCCTTCCTTCCCAAGGACAGCTGAACCCAAAAGGAAGAAGTCCTCTGTCCCCCCAACGTTGGTCCCTCCCCCAACCTTCCCAATTGTAACTATTCATTGTTTTTCCTGAATTTCACCCATCAAGCATTCCTATTCAATAATTCAACCATCATTGCAATCACTTATCAAGTTTTTCTAACTTAATTACACATCAAACCAAGTGTTTTCCCTCATCACTCATCCCTCCTTCCCAACCTCTGTCATGTAGGCCCATCCCACTCCAACCCAGCCTGCACCAGCACCTGCTGCAGTCAATGGTATGATGTTTTCAATTTTGCAAACAATAGAAATTGTTGTTCACATTTATACTATAGGATAGGACACTGCTATTAATAAACTTCCCCTTTCAGAGAGAGATCAGACAATCATTCGGATGCTGGAAGAGGTGCGCCAGCACATGCACCAGCAGACCCTCCTCCTCCAAGCCCTCATAAAAAAGCAGACAGTGGAGGCCAGTGTGGCCCTGTCCGAGGAGTTCAGGTTCCCTCTGAAGACCAACATGGACCTGAATAAGGTGGAGGGTCTGCTGGGAGACGCTTCCCAGGAAAAGGCTCTGGTAAGTATTAATTACTGATTTTTTAAGTGTTACATGTAAAGTAGCCTAATGCATTATGTTCTCCATTCCTGATGTAGGTAGTAGGTATACCTTTATACTTATATTTGACATGCAGAGCAGAGTAATTTCATTTTATTCAATGAATGGTTACATATCCATATGAGTAAGAGTTTTCCTGGTTGAACTGAGCTCACGTTATCTTTGCAGCGCTTGCATCTGGCCTCTATTGGAGGAACTGGAGCAAGAGATGTCTCCCGGCGCTTATTGAGGCACCTAATGGGTAACGATCTGGCCAAGGAATTCAATTGGCTAGGGAGGGGGGGGGAAAGAGCATTCTCCTCCCTAAAACTGGCGAAAGTAATAAAAGGTATTCTATATTGTACATTGCATATGAGTCACACATTGTTCCAGGTGTAAAATGCATAAACCTGAACATGTTCATCTCAAAAAAACGTATAGATGCTGCAAAAAGCCACGCAGTCACCGAGGCGGAGGTGGAGAACGCCATAAAGGACTGGCTTAAATACAGTTCCGACAGAAATGGAGGGAGAGCCAAGCGGGCAGCAAAGAAGAATGGTATGATTAAGATAACAGCCTCTCATTCTAAAGCCTTTTCTAAAGTCAAGTGCTAAATGAGGGGGAAAAAGCAGAACTTTTTTTTCCCATTTAGTGTTAACCTCACCAGGACTAGGAAGACATGCACCTATTTCAATAAATAGGCTAAATATGTTTATCTTTGTGTGTGTGTGTGTGTGTGTGTGTGCGTGCGTGTGCGCGCGCGTGCGTGTGTGTGTTTAGGGACTACAGCTGCAGCTGAAACACTTGTGTTGTTTTCGGACAGCGATGACTCAGACCGGACGGAAATGAATGAATAAAGGTAAATGTAGACTATTATCATTATAATAACACTCTTCTGCGCTCAACTCTTTCTTCTCCTCTCAATCTGTAGCACTATGATACAACTGTAGCCTATGTATGTTATAGACTACATGCATAACTGTAGTTCAGCACCAGTACAAAGGTGCAGCACACCTGATTAATCACTTCATCAAATTGTGTTTCAACCATGGATGTATTGTGCTTTTCCAACTGCACAAGTACAAAGGTAACCGGACACATGTCAAATGACGTAAAATTTCCCAAGATGGCGGGGTTCAATAGGGCTTCACTTTTGAGTTCGAACCCTGGGGGCCTGGTTTCAAACCAATGTGTGAGCTTCCTCCAGGAAGCAGTGGAGCTGAACTTATGCTCGTAGTCTATTGTGTCCCTGTGACGACTCCTGGACTTCCCTGTTGGTTAGCCTTTGTCATTGTTCTCATGTTTCTCTTTTGTCATCCAGCAGGTGGAGTACGGCCTGGGAGTCGTCTTGGCTTTCTTTGTTACTTTTTTCTTATTTTTTTTCTAATTTTTCTACACCTACAACACCTTGCATCTAAACACCGCTGTCAATACATCCAAACACTACACCTCACCACTGACTTACTGATTCTCAAATCTCATCTGCTTGTTCTGTTCTGTATATTATCTGTTCTTTCTATATTATTACTATTATTATTATTATTAGAATTATTATTATTATTATATTTACTACTATTGTTATTGCAATTAAAATCACTTAAATTCTCATCTGGCTTTTGATTCCTTATTTTGTTGCAGCCCAAAAGCAGCTGGGTTGTAACAGTCCCCACATGTGAAGTTACAGGAGAAAATAGAATAAGATACAAATAGATCAAGGAAATTGGGTTGAAGCATATGGGTTATATGACCACGACAGTGCTTTATTCTATCCATAAGGGGGCACTGTTGGTTTATTTATTTATTAAATTGTTTCAAACCATCAGGCGGAGTCAAAGATATGTATAGAACAAGATGATGCTATACAATTACCCAATGTAAAGACAACAAATTGTTTATTGTTTTTGGTTTATTGTTTTGTTTAATTGAGTAGGCGTACACGTTTTGGTCATTATATGTAATAACAGCATATAGCCTATGTAAGCCTTATAATGCACGATAGTGGTTTTTGCACGTGTTGAATCGGATTTAGCGATTGGCTGCAGGTCATGACCAGCCTAACGTTACATGGGACTGCGTAATAAGGTAATCAAGCCATTTCATCAGCCTGACATACTGTGGTGGTAACTTTACACATGAAAATAATTAATGAAAGAGGTTTTGGTTGGCAATGTAGCTAGACAACCTGTGTTAATGGAGCTGAGCTGGTCAACACTTAGGCTACCTAGCCTACTATCTGAACTGTATGTAACAGTTATTTTGTTTTGTGTCGTTGATTATCGATCGCTATAGGCTAGTGTAAACAAAATTCAAACGATGCCAATGGTATAAGCCAACCGGTTGGCAAAAACACCACTTGCCAACGCATAGCCGACGCTCAAAAGTTGGCATGCCGATGTCAATACAACGTTTCCCCACTGGCCAAAAAGTGGTTGGGCCAACGTGATTTTACAACGGTGGGCCAACATATGTCATACCGTTTGCCCAACGTTGGGCCAATGTATGCTTGCTATCTGGGGAGCGCGTGCTTTCCTGTCTTGTTACAGCGGAATACATGTGGTTTTCACGTGCTGGCCGGAAGCTCAAAGTTCGGCTGTTACATAATCTTGTATTTAATTTAAAGATGTGGTAACATATCTATGGGTCAAAATATACTGCGGTCAAGCTATCACGGGTTCGGAAAATGACGGTCAAGCTATCGCGGCTTAAAATTAACGTTCGCAAATATACAAGAGATTACGTCGGTAACGCCGTCACGTGCTGCGTTAGCTGGAAATTGCTCAGAGAGAAGCAGCGAGTATTTGGACAACGCTAAATCTTTGCCTTTTTTTCTTTATTTCGCAGAATTTTAAACGTTTACACAATTGTCACAATTATGCTTTCAATTACAATTTCAAGAAAACTGATAGCTTGACCCGTGATAGCGTGACCGCAGTATATTTTACTCATATGTCATGACAGCAAAAAGGAGGCCTACAGTTGTTCTGTTACAGCAGGAGACTAAGGGCCAAATCCACAAAGAACGGATTGCTCCTGGCAATTAGCTCAAAGTTAATACAGAGATTGCAAAAGCAATCCTCACCAGTTTACCACGGTATCCACAAAAGATTTTGCTCCAATGATATGCCCGGGCAAACACGCCCACAAATTTTCCACCTGTCTGCACTTTGCACCGATGATTGCAATTAGCCATGTGGCAGCCTATATATTGGCTTGTGCCAAGAACACAATGTCAACGACAATGGCAGAGAGAAAGCGCAAATTAAAATTTTCTGAAACCGAGTTGCATGTGTGATAGTAATTTTCTGTTTCATTGATAAATGTTTACTTATATTTAGATATTAATATAGAGACTTAACAGTCAGCTTTTCTTATACCTTGCTTCTAGTTCTTAGTCTAACAGTAAAGGGCATGGTAGGAGAACAGGGGCCTGCAGGCTGCCCATGAGCTGGATCACACTGTACCATCTGTGTCTGTGTTATATCTATCGAAGGTCACATTGTAGTGAATTGAAATGTTTATGTTTCTTGTGTGAGAAAGAGCTATCTTTCTCCTGAGCTGTCTGAATGAAAAGGAGGGGCCCTTGCTTAGGAGTAAAGAGAAATACCTCTATCTTTCCCTTTGACCTATCTGTATTTCTTCCCTGTCTATGAAATCCGCCCCTTATGACCTGGTCTTTGAAGAAATGTATAAAGGGTTGGCAATTTCTGCTGTATGGCAGAGAGAGCTTTAACGAGCACTCTCTCATTGGTTTATCTGCAAATAAACTTCTTATTCAGTGTTAACACGGCTTTTGTTGTGACTCTGTCAAGGACAGACTTTGCTGCACTGTGAGTGAGTTGGGAATTTCCACGACATTATTTGGCGACGAGGATGGGATTGCTAACTTGATTTTTCTCCAAGACAGACCCCTCTCCAATCGGGAAAGGAGTAGACAGTGATCACTGCCGGGAGTCTGGAACCCCGAAGCTGCAACCCTTCAACAGGCTACTGTAATCAGTTACCTAACGGAAGGAAGGCGGCGACCGGACCTGAAAGAGGACGGCGTTTGTTTGGAGTGATCAATACGCAATCCTAGAGAAAAAGAACCACAGGTGAGGTTACAACAAAATCAGTACTAGAAGTTTGACGAAGGGACCGACGGGTACATCACGCTCAGCAGAAGTTACTGCTGCAGGTGATTTCAAACTAGGGAGGCCAAGTTGGGCGCTCCAGTACTAAATCCTAGGTAAAACAAAGACGGGGTCTTTGTGATGAGGTTTCATGTATTGTCGATAAGTGCAAATGATGAAAACGGAACAGTAATTGAGAGACATTGTTCTGGAGGAGACGGACTGAATCATGTGTATTTGATAGAAATAACCGATGAGTTTGATGAATATGGAGAAGGTTTTTCTGCTTTAAATATACATAAATATGCGTGGTTAGAAATAAGACAAATTGCGCAGGAGGACGGTAGACTTCAAATTCATCCGGATAGTGAGGAAACGTTTCTAGGGAGTTCAGACTCTGAAACTGATTCTGACTAAAACGGGTGTGTGATACACCAGCTAAAACCTTATAAGTAATACGGTATAGACTGGTGGTGGGGCTGACGCACTTGTGAAAAATGGGTTCGAACAATTCGAAGGTGCAGGATCTCGAATTTACGGGTCCGAAGAAAATAATGCATGACAAATATGGTCCGGAAGCCACATACCAGTGTGGTAAATGGGTAGAATTCGGTTTCCCCGAAAAAGGCTCTTTTAGCCCGGTACAGATTGAGTGCTTGAAAATGCGGCTGCGAGTGTGTGAAGAGAAGAATGGGAAGTTTAAGAATGTATGGCATCCTGACTGGAGTGCGGTAGAGATGTGGAGTAAAGAGTCAAAATTGAGACAGGTAAAGCAAACTAAAAACTCTGCTAATTCTAAAGCTGAAAGCCAATTGGATGCGGACATTTCAGTGTCCAAAGCTGTGCATACCTGTAGCTCTCTGTATCCCGATGTAAGACAGCTCGCAAGTATACACAAAATTGACCTGGAGCTGGATTGCTCAGCTTGTCCTCCAGCTTACTATCAACAGATTGCAGCGGACCGCAGGGCTCCCACAGCCCCCCTGCTCAGGCGGGAGATTCCAGAGTTGCTGCGACAGCAGATTCCAGCTCTACTCTGCCCTCATCATCCAGCAGAGAGACGGGAGGAGCGGACTGACCAGCAGCCTCGGTCAGCCAGCCCAGATTCCACGGGACAGTTAACAGAGCCTGAACAGGTGTTTGAAAAACTTCCGCCCAACTTCAGGCTAACTCCAATTGACCCACTGTTTCCTGCATGGGCTGGAGAAACTGGTGGGGATTGCTACTAAAGCCTCCTGCGTTGCCTGGCAAAACAGGTGGCTAAAAGATGTTCTCCTGCATGCCATCCATTGCGAGGAACAAGACCATGAGACGAATAACAAGGAGAGGAGGAAACGCGACAAAGTGAGTTCTCAGCTGCAGTTGGCACGGCTCCAATCCTACCAGCCTGACCGAGATGGTGCCCGCGGAAAGCAGCAACACCTGAGGGGTCGCCGGAAGAGGTCGTGGAGGTGGCGGCCGAAAAGGCTGGAACCAACAGGGATCCAATCCCAACAGAGATTCTGATGTTTGCCGCAATTGTGGACAGAGGAGACATTGGGCTCGTGGATGTAAAGATCCCCCTAACCCCAATAATTGGCCCCCTGTGGAGAACATCACTTTCCAAAACCCATGGGGTCAAAATGGATTACAAGAACAATGATGTTTTGCTGGAGAGGAAAAGACGGACAGTGGTGAGTCTGCTGCTTTTTTGTATCATTCTGCTCCGCTGGCATTGCCACAATGGACATTAAAAGTTGATGGGCGAGCGTTAGACTTCATTGTGGATACAGGAGCTTGTAGGTCTGTAATAGCGGCTAAATTGTGGAGCTCAAAACTCCCTCTGTTTAGTGGTAAAACTCTGCTCAGCCAAGATGCTGGGGGTGGTACTACTCTAGAGAAATTTACAGTTCCTTTGAAGGTACAAGATTTCAATTCAGAAAAGAACTGGTATGGCATGGAGAGATGCCCAGTCACAGCAAAAGCCATTGAAATGGCTAACAGTACATGGTTAGGTAATGGTGACAGACTCACAGAGTCACAATTACATGTAACGGCACACATCAGTCGTGATAGGGATTGGAATTTTGAAAAGAATTGGTATGGTACTTCTCCGTTAAAAACTACACTGTTTTTAATCGGTTGCGATTTTTGTGCATTGTCTGTAGAATTGAGCTCAGAACAGAATGATTTCTATTCTATTGCGGGAAGTGTACCCCATGTGTCACTGTGCAAAGCCTCTAATAAAAAATGGGAGGACACGGGACCATGGGTGAAATTGTGTTTGAGCACCACAGACTGGGAACAGAGAAGAGAATTATCCAAATATTCTCCCTCTTTACGCGTCACTGCGTACCAGTTCCAACATTCTCTGACGGTCGATTGTAGCATTCATGAATTGGTTGCAGAAACACATTCATATCTACAGTTGTCAGACTCAAAATTCAGTGCAATTCCTTCACAATTGTGGGCAACGTCCCCATACGATGTCGGGCTCATAGATGGAGTTACTCCACTTCAAGTAACTCCTAAATCTGAATACAGACCATGCAAACGACAATATCCCTTACGGCCGGAGGCTGAGAAGGGGATTTTCCCTGTGTTTGAAGTAGGGATGCACCGAAATGAAAATTCTTGGCCGAAACCGAAAACCAAAAATGAGAAACCAAGGCCGAAAACCGAAAACCGAAACACCGAAAGAAATGATTGTCAATTATTAGAACCATTGCATTTATGGCTATGACTGTGTACTAACCTCACTAAAATCAAAGCATTGCAATTCAAGAATAAATCAATTACAAAAGTATGAAAATATTTATTTAGCACTGACATTACAGCAATGCACAATATAAATTAAAATTCAAAACAAAATGTTTAACTTGACCCCGCTCATGTGTACATTAAATAATAATGTACAGGCCTATAACTGACTGGCCTGCTGAAAGATTGTAAAATTAAATATGTTCTCTCATAAAAACACAAAGTGCATTTAAGTCACCCGACGTGGAGAAACTCTTTGCAGATGCACCCCCTCTTGAAATTTCAGCACTGCATTTTTTGCAAATCGCTATCCGTGGGTCTTTCTCCGAGATACTGAAATAACTCCACACCGCCGACATGCTGGCTCTTATCCAGATAACCGTGTGCTGGCTGCGCTTTTTGTTTGCGTCATTACAATTCTGTTTAATTAAAAAAAAAAAAAAAAAAAAAAAAAAAAAAAAAAAAAAAAATTCTGTTTCGGCCGTGTTGTTTCGGTGATTTAGGTCTTTCGGCCGAAAACCGAAAATGCACTTTTGGGCCATTTTCGGCCGAAAATTTTCGGTGGCCGAATTTTCGGTGCATCCCTAGTTTGAAGCATTGCTTAAAGCTGGTGTTGTGGTTCCCTGTCCAAATTCTCCATGCAATACGCCTACATTACCTGTTAAAAAAGCAAATGGGTCTTGGCGTTTTGTGCAAGATTTGCGGGCTGTGAATAGTGCAATTCAGCAGCGCGCTCCGGTTGTGCCAAACCCCACCACCATTCTAGCTCAAGTCCCGGGCAATGCTAAATGTTTCTCTGTGATCGATCTAGCGAATGCATTCTTTAGTATTCCGGTTGATGTGGATTCCCAGTACTGGTTCGCTTTTACTTTTAAGGGTAAACATTACACTTGGTCTCGGCTGCCCCAGGGGTATGCTGAGTCTCCAGCTGTGTTTTCTGTGGCGCTACAAGAAAATTGGAACAGTTCCAAGTTTTCTTCAGGCCAAAGTACTTTAATTCAGTATGTAGATGACATTTTAGTCTGCTCTCCTGATCAGGCCACATGTGAAGCAGACTCTCTCTAATACTGTTAAAAAAAACAAAAAACAATTTTTGTTTAGATTCAAACGGGGACACAACGTCTCTGCTGATAAGGTTCAGACTGGAAAAAAAAAAAAACAGTGTATTTGTGTCATGACATTTCAGCTGACGGTAAAACTTTGGGACATAGCAGAATCCAAGCGATTCTGGATCTACTAAAACCACGGACTAAGAAACAACGAATGTCTTTTTTTAAGTGTGACTGTTTATTACAGGCAGTGGATTCCAGATTATGCAAAACTGACAAGTCTCTGCAGGACCTGGCTCACGGCCAGACACTAGTAGCATTTGTCAATGTGACTTCGACTGACCGCGCATGCGCAGATTTCGACAAACGCATAACTTTATTGGCAAGCGCGCCCACGCTTGGGCTGCCTGAGATTAATAAATGTTTTACTTTTACAGTAAGTGAAGAGCGGCTAGTTATATGTTGGCTGTGCTCATGCAGGAGCACGGTGGAAAAAACACAGGCCTGTTGCTTCCTACTCTAGAGGATGGGGAGCCACATAATTGTTTTCATGTTTCAGATCAAGTTCTCTCTCCCCGTCCTGACCTCGCCACCACTCCCTTTCAAATGCAGACTTTGAGATTTTCTGTTGACGGTTCTGCCAGTCTCTGTCCCCACATAAGTGACAGTCAATTTGGCTATGCAGTGGTGATGCATCATCAAGTTCTGGAGTCAGCCCGCCTTCCTGGACACCTCTCAGTGAAGGCTGCTGAACTTTTCGCTCTCACACGCGCCTGCTATTTGGCTGAAGGTAAAACTGTGATTTCTTTTTCACATACAGCAGGTATGCTTTTGGAGTAATGATTTTGGAACACTTTGGAAGCACAGAGGCTTTCTCACTTCAATGGGTAAAGCTGTACAGAATGGACACTTGGTAAACTGCCTCTTAGAGGCCATTCTTTTGCCTGCATCCATTGCTATTTGTAAATGCACTGCCCACACAAGCCTGCCAGCTGCTATCTCTCAAGGTAACTCTGCTGCTGAGCCCCCAAGGCTACAGCATCAGCCCCTCCCAACACAATTTTCAGTCTGCGCACACAAGCTGCTGATTCCACAGAGACACCTCACTGGTACACCCTGTTTACCTCGGGTTTTTATTTCCTTACTATGCTAAGTTGACACATGGATTTGATCATGTGTAAAAAGGGGGAATGCTATCTTTGCTGTCCAGACATTGGGACACAAGTGGATTTTCCACCTATGCAAAATCTTTTGTCAAAAATTGTTATTTGTGTTGTGAATAATTCTGGGCGGGGCCAGAACGTTCCAAATGTGGCCCACCCAGCTTCACAAGAACTTTTTGAATATTTTATGATGGATTTCATTGAACTTAACTCATGCAAAGGTAAGAAATATTGGTTGGTGTTCATTGATATGTTTTCAAAATGGGTTGAAGTTCCATTGTGCTTACCAACCCCCAGAGTGGGGGGGGCGGTAGAGAGGGCAAATGGAACCATTAAGAATCGGTTAACCAAAGTAATGGCAGAAACAGGTTTGGATTGGGTCCAGGCCCTGCCAATTGTCCTTACAGGTATGCGGGGAAGGGTCCATGCTGTCAGAGGGTTGTCTCCATACGAGGTGATCACAGGATGGCCCATGAGGACTGGATGTCAACCCCCAGGCCTAATGCTGGACGGAAACCTAGCAGACACTCGAATGGTGAGTTACTGTGTTAAGCTAACAAATGTTCTAAGATCTGTGCACCAACAGGCGAAAGCAGCTCTCCCAGAACCAGCCAGCGGGTCCCTGCACGATCTGCAGCCAGGAGATTGCGTAGTGATTAAAGACTTCCGGAGAAAGAAGTGGCACCAGCCTAGGTGGAGGGGACCGTTCCAGGTACTACTCACCACGCCCACAGCTGTGCGAGTGGACGGCCGCGCCTCTTGGGTTCACGCCAGCCACTGCAAAAGAGCTCCGCCAGCACCACAGGAGGGATAAGGGTGAAAGACCCACCTCGACCGACGAGAAGGGCGACGACGTTTCTCACGGAGTTTAAAAACTCAGAGAACCACCACTTCAAGGAGCACGTGATGGTAATACCAGCTCCCAACATGCCACACTACAGCCAGAGAGAAGAGGGGTACAATCCCTCCCTTCAGAAGAGCAGGCTGCAGCCTCGGAGTAGGTACACTTTTGATATGCCTAGCAAGCCTCATAACTGTGTTACCCATTCTCCTGATTCATGAGCTCTACATCAATGCCACTGAGCCAAACAGTACAGCTGTAATGACTCAGAGGCCTAAAAGGTATGCCACCACTGGGACCGAAGATTGGCTGCCACGAGGAAATGCGAGGCATCATTATGCTACTAACTCTTGGTGGCATTATGCTGAGTGGACTGCAAAACAACACTTTGACCAGTCTTGTTATGTTTGCTCTCACATGCCTCCTTCCACAGCAGACCCTCTTCTACAGGTACAGAATCTGAAGGATGAGCATGCAATATGTTTAATGGGACTAAGTGCTCTCCCAGGTATGAGAAAACGGTGGAGTGAAGCCAATTTCTCTGTGCCATTAAATCTGTCAAAATTTCGTTCTCTAGTGTTTAACAAGAATTATTTTTTCCTGAATGATTACCTAGCATGGCCACAGGTATCATGGAAAATGCCTGGTCCAGTCGTAATTAAACATGATATGAAGTTTGGATGGTGTGTTATAGGTAACGGTTCTAATGCACTGGGAAAGTTAGACAGGGATCAGTGTAAAAGAGTTGTTTGTGACTGTCCGGCCATACAGCTGCATGATTGTTTTGACTGTCTGAATAATCTTTCTAGTTCCTGTAGAAAGGACCCAGATATGGTTGCTTATGTGTGCAGGTCGAACCAGGCACACGCTATCTCATTACCTTGGGATAGCACACTAACTGCCAACTGCTCCGGAGCCGTGCCCCCCTCTCGCCTTGGGAGCAGGATGTTAGGTGATTGGTATTGGCTGTGTGGGCATTCAGTTTATACAGCTCCCCCCCCCCCCCCTCTTCTCCTGACTGGAGTAGAGTGTGTGCTCTCATTGCTTTATACGATTCCACATATGTAATTCCTGACTTATCCACATATAGTCACTCCACAGGTCGTCTACACAGGGCTAAGAGAGGATTCTGGGATGAGAATCCCGTACCTACAGATCATCGACTGTGGACAGGAGGTTCTAAGTTTTTTCAAGGTTTGTTTCCCCAAATGGGACTAATGGAGGTTTCTAAAGAAGTAGAGGTTACTAGGTACACTTTTCTCCAATACATTAACTCCTCAGTGCTGCTAACCGATACCATTAGATCTGAACTGACATCACTGCGATTAATGGTCATGCAGAACCGCATGGTACTGGACCAGATTACTGCTGAGCATGGGGGGGTTTGTGTAATGGTGGGGGAAACATGTTGTACGTACATACCACATTATGATGAGGATGGACAGATCATACAGCAGGCACTTCGAAATATGACACGGCTTCGTGATTCACTGGTAGAGAGGGAGGTCGATGACAGTAAAGATTGGTTCTTTAATCTCCTCTCAGGTTGGAAGAAAACCTTACTGAGGATTTTCTTGCCTATTTCCATCGTTCTAGTTCTACTCATATTTCTCTGTTGCTGTGGGGTGCCTTTAATACGTGCTTGTATTGCCCGTCTCACCCAGGCTGCTGTAGGTCACTATCTTCAGCTACATTATCTGGATCTTGAACAAGAGGGAGTAACTGACTTCCCTCTTAAACAATTCTCCGATGACTACTGACTTCCTCTTTGAGGAGTGTTAGAAGGAGGCCCCATTAAGTGGGGGTAAGATGAGCAGGATGTGTCTGAAAGTTGAGAGGTTAAAGGTTTAACATCAAGGATGTGGTTGAAAGAACACCATATGAAGGTTTTTATATTTTTCTTTAGATGTTAAAGGACTAATCAGTAGTACATTTATAATCAATTAGCTTAAATTCTTTTTACGTGTGATTATTTTTCTCCTCTGTATAATCAAAATGTGTAATGTGCATGTATCTGCTGGTATCTTGGAATAATATTCGGCTGCCCTGAGGAGGGGAGTTGGGGAAAGCAGTTCCCCCTTTTTCCTAGAGTATGCATCGCACATATCCACACGAGGACCAATGTAATGATTTTTCTGTCTTTATGTAACCATTTACTGTGTATTAAACCAATGAAGTAGAATGTATCAGAAAATTGAAGTTATCATAGAATGATAAAAGGGAGGAATGTGATAGTAATTTTCTGTTTTCTGTTTCATTGATAAATGTTTACTTATATTTAGATATTAATATAGAGACTTAACAGTCAGCTTTTCTTATACCTTGCTTCTAGTTCTTAGTCTAACAGTAAAGGGCATGGTAGGAGAACAGGGGCCTGCAGGCTGCCCATGAGCTGGATCACGCTGTACCATCTGTGTCTGTGTTATATCTATCGAAGGTCACATTGTAGTGAATTGAAATGTTTATGTTTCTTGTGTGAGAAAGAGCTATCTTTCCTCCGAGCTGTCTGAATGTAAAGGAGGGGCCCTTGCTTAGGAGTAAAGAGAAATACCTCTATCTTTCCCTTTGACCTATCTGTATTTCTTCCCTGTCTATGAAATCCGCCCCTTATGACCTGGTCTTTGAAGAAATGTATAAAGGGTTGGCAATTTCTGCTGTATGGCAGAGAGAGCTTTAACGAGCACTCTCTCATTGGTTTATCTGCAAATAAACTTCTTATTCAGTGTTAACACGGCTTTTGTTGTGACTCTGTCAAGGACAGACTTTGCTGCACTGTGAGTGAGTAGGGAATTTCCACGACACATGTCCTCACCAACGAGGTGCAGAGACATGCAGCTAAATTGCAGTCGCGGAATCTCACCCCAAGTGAGAGAAACCATATTTGGGAGTCAGTTGCAGAAAGGGTTTCAGGTTTTTCTCCATATTTCAGGACACAGATTGGTTCTTAATGAAAATGACAGACCACCATCAGTCTGTTATGTCTCGCCCTTAAATCCCCTTATGGACGGAATTTACTTTCAAAAGAAAAAATAAATAGAGGTTTTGTGTTTTGTGATATGCACATTCATATCAGGCCGTTTCTGAAAAGAGTCGGTTTGTCGCTAATTCGCGACAAAATAGGCCTTAAGAGGTTTATCATCCAATTCGTCCGGTTAATACCTGCTTTTCAAAAGTGGTATTTGCACCTCTCTAACTGTGTGTGGCAATTAGCTCATGGTGTTTGTGGATTACACGCAAGGCTTCCTTGGGGCAATTTTGCAGGCAAGTACCTAATTTACATACATTTAAATGAGAGGGGTGCAGCCGTGGAGCTATTTGCTCGTCGGTGTAGTTTGCCATACCTTTCAGCCTTTGCATGTGCTTTGTGGATTGGATGCAATTTTTTTGACTCATTTGCACAGGGTTTGCCCGGGCAAACGCTGTGCAATCCTTTTGTGGATTTGGCCCTAAATGTTTTAATCAAACGACAGGGGAGCTGTGACTACCGTCATATCCAACGATATAAAATGGTCCTAATAAAATATAAAATTGCTGAAAATTCAAACTTAAATAAAAAAGTTTAATTAGGCTACCTTTTTGGTCCAAAATGGAGTATTTGAAAATAGTCTCATACGCCTAGTCGCCTACCCTAAATCGCGACATTTTATTGTAGGCTAAATGCTCTGTTTACCTGAAGCAAGCATGTTAATGCGATGAGCCTCGAGTCGACCGACTGATTCCCATTCCTCCACAACAGGCTACTTACTCCCCACACCCCTTCACCTTTAGCTTCTCTTCTCTCCATCCCACTCCACAACAGGCTACTTACTCCCCACACCCCTTCACCTTTAGCTTCTCTTCTCTCCATCCCACTCCACACCCCTTCACCTTTAGCTTCTCTTCTCTCCATCCCACTCCACAACAGGCTACTTACTCCCCACACCCCTTCACCTTTAGCTTCTCTTCTCTCCATCCCACTCCACAACAAGCTACTTACTCCCTACACCCCTTCACCTTTAGCTTCTCTTCTCTCCATCCCACTCCACAACAGGCTACTTACTGCATTCTTTTATTCCATTTTATTCCTTCTTTCCTCCGTTCTTTCTCCTCCGTCTTTAAAATGGTGTTTTTTTGTTGAACCACATTCCTTGTATTACTGGTTAGACTGGCTCAGGTCGGCTCTGCGTTTTTAACCTTTTATTGGCTGCATCATTTATTGTAACTCATTTTCAGAAGACAAACATTAGCCTACATGCATGCCCATATTTGCACAATTGTAACGTATACATACTTGTCTAGGCTTATTCAACAACTCTGGAATTATATTGACGATGTATGGGGGTATTATTCTATCAAAAATAAATAAATAAATTAGCCTAACTGATCCAGAAATAAATGCATGTGATATTTAGATATCGTTTGTGGGTGTGTATGTGTGTGTGTGTGTGTGTTATGTGTATAACAGTGTGATATTTAGATGTGTATGTGTGTGGGTGTGTGTGTGGGTGTGTGTGGGTGTGTGTGTGTATAACAGTGTGATATTTAGATGTGTATGTGTGTGGGTGTGTGGGTGTGTGTGTGTGTATAACAGTGTGATATTTAGATGTGTATGTGTGTGTGTGTGTGTGTGTGTAATGTGTGTGTGTGTGTGTGTGTAATATGTATGTGTGTGGGTGTGTGTGTGTATAACAGTGTGATATTTAGATGTGTATGTGTGTGGGTGTGTGTGTGTGTGTGTATAACAGTGTGATATTTAGATGTGTGTGTGTGTGTGTGTGTGTGTAATGTGTGTGTGTGTGTGTGTATAACAGTGGGATATTTAGATGTGTATGTGTATGTGTGTGTGTAATGTGTGTGGGTGTGTGTGTGTTATGTGTATAACAGTGTGATATTTAGATGTGTGTGTGTGTAATGTGTATGTGTGTGGGTGTGTGTGTGTATAACAGTGTGATATTTAGATGTGTATGTGTGTGGGTGTGTGTGTGGGTGTGTGTGTGTGTATAACAGTGGGATATTTAGATGTGTATGTGTGTGTGTAATGTGTGTGCGTGTGTGTGTGTAATGTGTATGTGTATAACAGTGTGATATTTAGATGTGTGTGGGTGTGTGTGTAATGTGTATGAGGGTGGGTGTGTGTGTATAACAGTGGGATATTTAGATGAGTGTGTGTGTGTGTGTGGGTGTAATGTGTGTGTGTTTTATGTGCATACACAGATACACACAGATACACACTCATACACACAGATACACACTCATACACACAGACACACACTCATACACACAGATACACACTTATACACACAGATACACACTCATACACACAGATACACACTTATACACACAGATACACACTCATACACACAGATACACACTCATACACACTCATACACACAGATACACACTCATACACACAGACACACACTCATACACACAGATACACACTTATACACACAGATACACACTCATACACACAGATACACACTTATACACACAGATACACACTCATACACACAGATACACACTCATACACACAGATACACACTTATACACACAGATATACACTCATACACACAGATACACACTCATACACACAGACACACACTCATACACACAGATACACACTTATACACACAGATACACACTTATACACACAGATACACACTTATACACACAGATACACACTCATACACACAGATACACACAGATACACACTCATACACACAGATACACACAGATACACACTCATACACACAGATACACACTCATACACACAGACACACACTCATACACACAGATACACACTTATACACACAGATACACACTCATACACACAGATACACACTTATACACACAGATACACACTCATACACACAGATACACACTCATACACACAGACACACACTCATACACACAGATACACACTTATACACACAGATACACACTCATACACACAGATACACACTCATACACACAGATACACACTCATACACACAGATACACACTCATACACACAGATACACACTCATACACACAGATACACACTCATACACACAGATACACACTCATACACACAGATACACACTCATACACACAGATACACACTCATACACACAGACACACACTCATACACACAGATACACACTCATACACACAGATACACACTCATACACACAGATACACACTCATACACACAGATACACACTCATACACACAGATACACACAGATACACACTCATACACACAGATACACACTCATACACACAGACACACACTCATACACACAGATACACACTCATACACACAGATACACACTCATACACATAGACACACACTCATACACACAGATACACACTCATACACACAGATACACACTCATACACACAGATACACACATTTTAGCGCTAACAAGAAGTAATCTGGAATTAAAAATTGACTGTAAACATGTACTATACTCACCTCAAAAATCTATGGCACCCTTGGTAAAGATGAACAACTGTATTGTATAAATAATGCCAGTTTAAACAATATACTGATTGATAACAGATGGACCATAGAGTTCAGTGAGATGGACCCTAATTCCTCATATTAGCGAGGTGAGTCAGTAGTGCCTCTATGTCTGGCTATTATTCAAAATAGCTGTCATGTCCATGAATCCGGTTTTCTATCTTGACATGACAAGATAAATTTTACCGGTGCTATATGTGCACAATGTAGCCTAGACTCGCATTAACATGGTGCTGCTTTTCACTGGATTTTACATGTAGGCTACAGCTAAATACTGCCACCTTGTGGTACAAAAAGATACAAAAAATTAAATTCTTTCAACTAAAGGAGTTGCTGAATTTTATGTTCGTGAAACTAGTACGAATTAAATACAATAGGATTCAAACGGGCACACCATTTCACAAATGCACTTCACAAACCGCCGACTTTAACGCCCGTTCCCCACCAGACGCGCAAGCGCACAGATGCTTATTGCGCGTGCAGATTTGAGCAGAACGTTCCCCACCAGACGCGCAAGAGCACAGACACTTTTTGCTTTTTCGGAGCGCATTCCGTGAACGACAGTACAAACAAACAATCTACATTCCGGATTTGTGAGCTTCGCTAAATAATGGTTAAGTAAATAATGCTATTACATATGTCTTACTGCTTAAAAGCTAAATTTAGCAATGTAAAGCTAAATGTAGCAAACAAGACTCCTTTATAAAGTTCGCTTTTATTTATTTGGGACAGTAATCAACACGTTCTAAACATTTAATTATATCAGAATTAGCAGCTATTCTGTCGTACCTTAAATTGATCCAGTGATATCAGTACAATAAAAACAGAATAGAATAGAATAACGTTTATTTCAGGAAGTAAGCATAGTCTTAATTAATTGAACAAATATGTATCCTATAATAAAGAAAAAGCATTACAAAAACGGGAATAACTGGTTACATGCTAAATTTATAATTTCATATAACTTCATTCATCCCACAATGGTGATTGTCTCTGTCCCCTTTTTCATTAGAGCCTATATTAAAATATAATATGTATTACAATAATGAATAACAATAGTAAAACTATTAGTAGGTTGAAAAACATTAATATGTGGTCATATGATGCAGATATTGTGCATATACAATGTATTTCTATGAGATTGCGCTTGCGGACGCCCAGAAAATTCCGCCCCGAGCGGAAAAATCCGCTCCACGTCCGCGAGCCGTCCGCCCGCCAGCCGTGCGCGCGCGGCCGGTGAGGACCACGGCAATTCGTTAACATGGGAGCGGAAGTGAAGCGCACCAGTGCGCGTCTGGTGGGGATGGGGCGGAAGGGTATCCACCAGACGCGCAAGAGCACAGACGCTTTTTGCTTTTTCGGAGCGCATTCCGTGAACGACAGAGACGCGATGTACAAACAAACAATCTACATTCCGGATTTGTGAGCTTCGCTAAATAATGGTTAAGTAAATACTGCTATTACATATGTCTTACTGCTTAAAAGCTAAATTTAGCTATAAAGCTAAATGTAGCAAACAAGACAATGCCTCCTTTATAAAGTTCGCTTTTATTTATATTTGGGACAGTAATCAACACGTTCTAAACATTTAATTATATCAGAATTAGCAGCTATTCTGTAGTACCTTAAATCGATAGTGATATCAGTACAATTAAAACAGAATAGAATATAGAATAACGTTTATTTCCCTTTCGGGAAGTAAGCATAGTCTTAATTAATTTAACAACTATGTATCCTATAATAAAGAAAAAGCATAAAAACGGTAATAATCTATTTCGTTGTACCTGTGATAAAGATCTATCTATATCTATCTATATGTAAAATGTATGACTTGATATAACTAATCCCTTTTTTATTAGAGCCTATATTAAAATATAATATGTATTACAATAATGAATAACAATAGTAAAACTATTAGTAGGTTGAAAAACATTAATATGTGGTCATATGATGCAGATATTGTGCATATACAATGTATTTCTATGAGATTGCGCATGCGAACGCCCAGAAAATTCCGCCCCAAGCGCAAAAATTCGCTCCACGTCCGCGAGCCGTCCGCCCGCCAGCCGTGCGCGCGCGGCCGGTGAGGACCACGGCAATTAGTTAACATAGGAGCGGAAGTGAAGCGCACCTGTGCGCGTGTGCGTGTGCGTGCGCGTGCGCTTGCGCGTCTGGTGGGGATGGGGCGTTACGCTGTTTTTCCCCGTGTCGATTCACACACGCTAAACTTGTGATTCGCAAGCAAAACTTCTTCTTCGGTGCTACCTAACATGAAGGTGTGTGTGTTCGGCTCATCAGCGCCACTTTTAGAACAAGTGGCCAAAATTGCACATTATCTTTAAGAAGTGGATTAATGGTCAATTTAAATTAAAACAACCGAGTTTTGAGTTTATTTAGGTTGTAAAGTTAACCCCACGCTAATCTTGCGATAGGGCGTTTTTTAAACAGTCATTGCACAAAACTCCTATCAGATTGCATGTAGCTAGCTAGATTACATTACAGAGGCATAGCGGATGCATGACATATTGTGCCTTGATGGTGGAAGGGCCCACATAACACAAGCGTTCTGGAATTTGTTAATAAATTTTGAAGTTATTGACAAGATTTGCCGTAATATCAAAAGAGCAATACAAGATCAAATGAAGCGCTGTGTCGCGATCTGAGCCCTCCGCCTCCGTGGCTTGTTCTATTGAAGAGTTATTGAACTCTGAATATCGAATATAAAACTAACTTTATCGCAGTGAAAAATAAACTATCATAACAAGATATTGTTTTAACAATAAAGTTCTCGTTATAACGATATAGCGGGGGGATTTTCTTTTACTAGAATTTTACTGCAATAAAGCACAGAAAATTCCTTGCATAATTTTCACACGTGTAAAAGATTTATTTTGTTAATAATCACACTTGTATTTCATTGAGTTAATAAAGTTAATTGAAAAAAAAATTTTAAGGACTTAAGGTGGCGACGACGTTTTTTTTGAATATCTAGCTAACGGTAGCTAGCGAATGACTCCTGGGGTCGTTTCACGAAGCTTACGGAGGTGGCTGAATAACTGCACTGAGTAAAACCCGGAACCCTACAAAATTTGAAACATGGACTGAAGAAAGAGCCGTTTCGGGTTTTTACTCAGTGCTATGGAGGTAGATTTCTATCAAAAATAACCAAGCACAAAAGTATAATCCACAATTGTATTTATCATCCACACACACACACCTCTCAATTTGTGTTTCGTAAAAATAATCCACAATCGTATTTACCATCCACACACACACACACCTCTCAATTTGTGTTTCGTAAAAATAATCCACAATCGTATTTACCATCCACACACACACACACCTCTCAATTTGTGTTTCGTAAAAATAATCCACAATCGTATTTACCATCCACACACACACACCTCTCAATTTGTGTTTCGTAACACTGGCGAATCTACAGTTGCCGATCGAAGGACACGCTTGATGTGCTTGGATTTACGGACAGAATTTTGAGACAAATATTCCGCTGTTTTTCCACCATGTCGTTTCACGCTCGCTTAACTTGCAATTCGTAATCGTAAACTTCTTCTTCTTTGGTGCTACATAACACGGCGCTGGGTCTGTTCGGCTCATCAGCGCCACTTTTAGAACAAGTGGCCAAAATTGCACATTATCTTTAAGAAGCGGATTCATGGTAAATTTAATTAAAACAACCGAGTTGTGAGTTTATTTAGGTTGTAAAGTTAACCCCACGCTAATCTTGCGATGGCAAGTTTTTTAAACAGTCATTGCACAAAACTCCAATTTTTGCACGCCTCCTATCATTACATTACACAGGGGTAGGTCCGTACATTGATAGGAACTAGGAAGTACAACACTGAGCTAAAATAAGGAGAGCACTCCATGCAATTTGAATTCTCATTTTCATTTATGTGTCTTACCTACTAGCTAGCTAGCTGAACAAATAAAATATTTAATAGGAGACATCTGTATCAGTGAGAATAGCTGTCAAATTAATTGAATTGGCTATAATACTTCACATGGTTGAGTTTGTTTTACATAATCTTTCCCATGAGGGGCGAAAGAGTTATGTAGCTACTGTGTACGGACCTACCCCTGTGTAATGTAATCTAGCTAGCTAGCTACATGCAATCTGATAGGAGTTTTGTGCAATGACTGTTTAAAAAACTTGCCATCGCAAGATTAGCGTGGGGTTAACTTTACAACCTAAATAAACTCACAACTCGGTTGTTTTAATTAAATTTACCATGAATCCGCTTCTTAAAGATAATGTGCAATTTTGGCCACTTGTTCTAAAAGTGGCGCTGATGAGCCGAACAGACCCAGCGCCGTGTTATGTAGCACCAAAGAAGAAGAAGTTTACGATTACGAATTGCAAGTTAAGCGAGCGTGAAACGACACGGTGAAAAACAGCGGAATATTTGTCTCAAAATTCTGTCCGTAAATCCAAGCACATCAAGCGTGTCCTTCGATCGGCAACTGTAGATTCGCCAGTGTTACGAAACACAAATTGAGAGGTGTGTGTGTGTGGATGGTAAATACGATTGTGGATTATTTTTACGAAACACAAATTGAGAGGTGTGTGTGTGTGGATGGTAAATACGATTGTGGATTATTTTTACGAAACACAAATTGAGAGGTGTGTGTGTGTGTGGATGATAAATACAATTGTGGATTATACTTTTGTGCTTGGTTATTTTTGATAGAAATCTACCTCCATAGTGCAGGCTATCAAGCTAACTCAGTAGTGATGGGCAGTTCGACTCTTTTTTCTGAGTCGGCTCTATTCGTACCATTCAGTTTGAAGAGTCGGAGTCGGACATGCAATTTTGGTACTTCCGGTTAATACAGTAGAGCCGTTTGAGCCGCATCTTTTTCTTTCAGCGGCGCAAACTGGAATTAGAAGCCGTTTCAGACAGCAGACCCTAGCTGGTAACAAAGTAGGCAAAAGAAGTTTGTAAAATAGCCTTGATATTTTATTCAGACCGAAATCATCTGAATGATACTCATTGCTAATATTCTCAGTCGCCTACTCTCTCAAGCTATGCAATCGCAGGTTATGTTTATTTACGACTTTCCCATCTCCGTTATTTCGATTATAGATTGTCACATTAGATCTTACAGGTAATAATAGACATTGAATGGTTGTATTTGTATAGAGCCATTTAATCTATGCTAATATTTAAAAAAAAAATTTTTTTTTAATTTTTTTAAAATATCAGATCCTAGAATCCAGTAGCCTAGTGTGGGAAATTCCATGCTGCACACGCACTGCGTACTGTATCCCTCCGCTAATTTACCATCTCACTGCGCATGCACCGAATTTGTTTATTCGTAGCCAGGAAAGATGCGAGAGCAGACGCTACTCTTTGCAAGCTTGGCCCTTACGATTCTTTGTGTTATGGTGTGCGTCGGTGAAATCGTAAGTTTACTGTGAAAATGCGCTGTCATATTACCACTAATAGTAGTTTACAATTGCAGTTGTTGTTGCAACTAGATAAACGTTTGTTTGCGCTATTATCCAGCAGCCACGTTTTGGATGCGTGATGCTATTTCTATCCGGGTGTGTCTCATAGTATAAGCATATTATACTTACTTTCCGTGGTGGGTTACATTTCTCATCATAAGCGGAGATACTTGCTTAGTTTGCTGATAGAGCTGTGTGTATCGATATTTCTGTATATTTATTTACGGACCCATATTTGTATTAAACCCTAATGCACATTTCATAAGCCACGTTTCACGTCTTCCTCCACGTGCCTGCCATCTTGTGGTGTAATGTTGCAACTTCTCAGTTGTAGCTAGTATATAAACATCTAACAAAAAGTTCGGAAATTTGTGTTTGGTAGATTATTTCTCTGTACCGTTGGAAAGCCTGTTTATTTCCCTTTTAAATGGTGCTCCATTTGTAAGGAACATGCATTTGTGGGATGAGCAGCACAGCTGAGCATGTGGGTTGCGCCCATGGAAAATTTGCCAAATCTTCTCTGCCAATGCCAAACAGCTTATTCTGCTGTTGCTAGTGACTCTCGTTTGGTGTTGTTTGGTGGATTGGATGATTGAAGTCTATCAGTAACAAGTAAGAAACAAGACATATTGGCAATTTTACAATTGATTAATTTAACAAAGTCAGGAGCCTCCGTAGCGTGTGGAAGAACCATACACAGCCACAACAGCCTGGCACCTCCTCCTCATGCTGGTCACCAGCGTGGTCACACACTGCTGTGGGATGGCATTCCACTCCTCAACCAGGATTTGTCGCAAGTCAGCCAACGTGGTTGTGTTGGTCACTCTAGCACAAACAGCACGCCCAAGCTGATCCCACAAGTGTTCAATTGGGTTGAGGTCAGGACTGTTGGCAGGCCATTCCATTCTCTCTACTCCCAAATTTTGGAGGTAGTCTCTGATAAACCCCGCTCTTTGGGGGCAAGCGTTGTCATCTTGGAGGATGGAGTTCGGTCCCAGACTGTGGAGATATGGGATTGCCACTGGTTGCAGAATCTCATCTCGATATCTCTCTGCATTGAGATTGCCTCCAATGATGACAAGCCTCGTTTTTCCAGTGATGGAGATGCCGCCCCACACCATCACACTGCCTCCACCAAAAGGAGGTGCAGCAATCAGCATAGCGTTCTCCCCGTCTTCTCCACACTTTGACCCTACGATCCAACTTCCGTAGGCAGAATCTGGACTCATCGCTGAACATAACGTTCCTCCACATGTTCAGGTTCCAGTGCAGGTGTTGCCGACACCAGCGCAAACGGGCCTGACGGTGAAGGGCAGTCATGGTAGCCCTATGAGCCCGGAGATTGGCTGCATGCAGTCTGTTCCGGATTGTCTGGGCTGAGAGCCGTGTGCCATATCGTCCTGCAAACCTTGACTGCAAATCTGTAGAAGACAGCCTACGGTTCCTAAGTGCTGAAAGGGTGAGGAACCGGTCTTCTTGGGACGCCCACTTCGCGGTCTGTCTCTGACATCCCCCATTTCATGGAACTTGGCCTTCTGTTTGGAGATGGTACTAGGGCTCACTCCAAATAATGCCGCAACTTGCTTTTGCGCAACACCAGCTTGAAGTTGCCCTATCGCACGGGCCTTATCGAGATCAGACAAACGTGGCATGCAGATTCTTGGAGCAGACACCAATTGACCACTGTAGCAGGGCCCATGCTCACAGGTGCTGCCAATCAGGTGCCAATCTGGCACCTGATTGTCAGCACCTGGGGGTACCGGAAGCTCAAAACAAGAGTCAATAGCAACAGCAGAATAAGCTGTTTGGCATTGGCAGAGAAGATTTGGCACATTTTTCATGGGCGCAACCCACATACTCCGCTGTGCTGCTCATCCCACAAATGCATGTTCCTTACAAACCGGGCACCATTTAAAAGTGAAATAAACAGGCTTTCCAACGGTATAAAATGTATTGCCAAGAAGCATTGTTACAACAGAGAAATAATCTACCAAACACAAATTTCTGAACTTTTTGTTCGATGTTTATATACAGTATAATATTATTGGTAGTCCTTACAGCAATGTTGTAATACCTTTATTCTAATGCAAATGTAATATTATATTTGTATTATTTCAATGCTATTGTAATTCTTATTATATTCCCTTTATCTGTTTATTTGCAGATACCACGCCTTATCACATTTTATTATTAAACATTTGAAAGGAAGTCTGGAGTTGGCTGCATTTGTTCTGACCGTCAAATTAGGCCAGTTCGGGTACCACCAGTTATCACACCGCACGCGCATCATATTTCACACCTAGGTCTACTGAAAATAAGGTGGATGGAAGACTGTATAAAAGAGATAGCCAGCCAAATTTGACAAACAAGTCAGATATTTATTGTATGTGTCAGTGTGTGCATATGATGTACAGGAGCTGTGTCGTTTATTTATTTGGACACCATAGGGTTATTTAAATGTGTTTATTTTAACTATTTTATTTATTATATACACAATCAGTAGCTGCTGTAGCTACGTATCTTTCTTTTAACCATTAGTAGTCATAATAACTTTGGAATGAGCTGGGGCGATTATTAACTTCACAAAAGTGTGTGCAATATTGTTAGATCAAATTAAAATGTATTCTTACGTAGGTTATAACCTAGCAATCAGAAACTGCGCGCCGCGCATTAACCAGTGCTGAGTGTCTCGGGGGAGTGTCTCCCGGCTGTAGTAGAAAGCAGGCAGAGCCAGAGCCAGAGCCGAGGGTTAGCACGATTCCCTCGAACTAGCGAGTCGCATAAAGAGTCGTTCAAAAATACCGATTCGTTCGCGAACTGCACATCACTAAAAAAAAAAAAAAAGCCCCTGCTCAGCTAACCTTAGGATGGCACGAGAGCAAAAACCTTATTGGTATGGAATCTATGTTACCAGTCATCAAGCTAACATTAGCTAATGGTCTCATAGGCTACACACTAGGGTTTTGGTTTTGAAACGTTTCGGAAAGGTTTTAGTTGAGGTTTTCGCTAACGTTACTTTGACCTGTTCGTAGGCTGCACATTACTCAAACGCATTCTGTTCTGTGGTTTTCTAAACCTAGTTTCCTTGAGAGTGGATTTTATCTTTTTATCTATTACATTCCTTGGTAATTATCGACATTTAACGTTACAGTTGGAAAAATTTTAAAAGTGTTTACGGAGATGTAACGAGTCTTCTCCTCCGTTGAAGTTAAACCACAATCAGTCGCCATAATAGAGAGATAACATATGATAATAATAAAATAAACACAAATGTTCAACTGTCAAATTAACAGCGAAGATGTTTGAAATTCCCACAAAACTTGCACCATTCTTTATTTTTGACCAACGTAATATGATTCTAGGTAGGTTTCGGTAACCGATCCTGTACACGCTCACGGCTAAAAGCAGTTAAGGGTTTTCTAAACTTTTCCGAGCCTAGCTCTGAGGGGTTTTTCCATTTAGTTTGGCTCTTTTTTCCCCCCTTGTTAGCCAACGTTATGTGACCAGACATAAAGCGTCGATTGGCTGTACAATAGGCCTTCTGTAACCTTAGACCAGGGGTTTTCAAAGTGGGGGCCGCCAGGGGGGCCAATTGGAAGGGAGAGGAAAATGCAAAAAAAATAAATAAAAATTTCAATTCAATACATAAGATTACTGTGCTGGTTTAAAATAAGATATAAATTGTTATAAATCCTTTCATATCGAAATTAGGTCTTTGCCATGCCCTTCTTTCAATCGCAGCCAAAAACGAACCGTCTGCCTGTCAGTCAAAGCGTTACGTTGAGCTGCTAACGGCCCGATTATGGAATCAAAATAGGGTCAAAAGTATTGTGTTGTGTATTAAGAAGTTGTATGTTTGATTTTTTTATATTTGCCAGTGTCATTTAAAAGTTTTAAAAAAAAAATGCCATTTCGCAATAGGGGGGCCCCAGCCAGAGGCTACGACTATTTGGGGGTCCTTGGCATGGAAAAGTTTGGGAACCCCTGCCTTAGACTACCTTTATACGAATATAGCTAACTCCCAACCCGTTTCCAGTACTTATAATTATCAATCATGCAGTTAATGAACGGAATAACAAATCAATGACTAGCTATAGCAAGTTTTTCTTTGTGTCATAAAATGTGTTGCACTTAAATAGCCTGTTTTTATTTATTGAAATGGTCAGTAAGTTAAAGTACTGATGTTTATATTGCTATTTATGTCACGAACCAAACACGGGCTGAACCCAAATGCACGACCAAGAGACAGGGAAACAGGAATGGGTGTTTATTAGGAGCTTTGGGGTAGTCCCAAGCTCAACACAAACTTAACAAAAAGTCAAAGTGTCCAGGAAGTAGCGAACTGCTCCAAACCGGAGCTGGGCTTGTACTGGGCCAGGAGGCCCACACTGGAACCGGATCACGGGAACGAAGGTTTGTTCCGAACCGGAACTGGACTTGATCTGGACCGGAAGATCCAACAGGAACTGGATCACGGGAATGAAGGATTGGTTCCGAACCGGAACTGGACTTGATCTGGACCGGGAGGTCCAACAGGAACTGGATCACGGGAACGAAGATTTTGTTCCGAACCGGAACTGGACTTGATCTGGACCGGGAGGTCCAACAGGAACTGGATCACGGGAACGAAGGTTTTGTTCCGAACCGGAACTGGACTTGATCTGGACCGGGAGGTCCAACAGGAACTGGATCACGGGAACAAGGTTTTGTTCCGAACCGGAACTGGACTTGATCTGGACCGGGAGGTCCAATAGGAACTGGATCACGGGAACAAGGTTTTTGTTCCGAACCGGAACTGGACTTGATCTGGACCGGGAGGTCCAACAGGAACTGGATCACAGGAACGGACTCTGGACCGGAGGGTCCAACAGGAACTGGGCTGGAGGCAGAGAATCCAACTGCGCAGGCAACGTTAGTCTTGGCGGGGGTATCGCAACACATACAGGGAGACTGGACTGCTACAGGCTGGATCCAAGTGGCACACTGGTCTAGGAACCAAGGAGGTAGATCGGGGGAACCCACAGCAGAGTTTTAGTTAAACAACACCAACATACAGGAGACCATGACACGCACGAACAACGTTAACGAACTGGTGCCGAATAGCAGCCAGCGAGAGGTATAAGTAGGGGAGTGAAATTGAAACCAATAACCAAAAGCATGAGGAATGTAACCGAGGGTGATTGACTAATTGACTGGTGCGGAATGCATGCAGGAAGGGGGAAAGGAGATAGGTTGAACCTAAAGTGAGGGAACAGAGAGAATCAGACAGAAGGGACACGCCCAGCCTGTAGCGACAGGGAAAACACGGACACAGGGAATCCATCATGACACGGGAGGAAAGGGAAAACATGGAGAACGGACAGGAAGGGAGCGGAACGTTACAGTACCCCCCCCTCAAAGAACGCCACCTGGCGTATCCGGAGGCCTAGTCTTGTCCGGGAACTGCTTGTGAAAGTCCGAGATGAGAGAGTGGTCCAGAATGAGGCTCTTGTGGAGCCAGGACCGCTCCTCCGGGCCATAACCCTCCCAATCGACCAGGTATTGGAAGCCCCGGCCCTTGCGGCGAATGTCGAGTATCCGACTCACCGTGTAGGCCGGGGCGTGGTCGATGATCCGGGGCGGGGGTGGAGTGACCGCCGGGGCACTGAGGGGGCTGGAGGCGACAGGCTTTATTTGGCTCACGTGGAAAACGGGGTGGACCTTAAGGGAAACAGGAAGGGAGAGTTTAACAGAAACGGGGTTGACCAGGCAAACAATGGGGAAGGGACCAATAAACCGGGGTTGAAGTTTCTTGGATGACGTGGGGAGGGGAATATTGGCTGTGGACAGCCAGACCTGCTGACCGGCCCTGTACTGCGGGGCTGCGGTCCTGTGAAGGTCCGCCAGACGCTGGGTACGGGAGTTTGAGCGAAGGAGTGCGGTGCGTGTGAGTTTCCACGTCCGCTTGCATCTCAGGAAGTGGGACTTGACGGTGGGAACTGCCACCTCGGCTTCCTGGGCCGGGAGGAGGGGAGGTTGGTACCCCAATGAGCACTCGAAGGGCGACATCCCCGTGGATGCGCACTTCAGGGAGTTATGCGCATACTCCACCCAAGGGAGGAAACGGCTCCAGGAAGCGGGGTTGCGAGCAGTAATGCACCGCAGGGCGGCCCCCAGGTCCTGGTTCGCCCTCTCCGCCTGGCCGTTAGTCTGGGGATGGAACCCCGACGACAGACTAGCCGACGCACCCAGGGCCACACAGAACGCCTTCCACACCTGGGAGGAGAATTGGGGCCCACGGTCCGATACGATGTCGGATGGGATCCCGTGCAGCCTGACAACGTGCAGCACCAGGAGCTCCGCTGTTTCGAGGGCGGAAGGGAGTTTGGGAAGAGGGATAAAGTGAACCGCCTTGGAGAACCGGTCCACAATAGTCAGGATGGTGGTGTTGCCCTCTGACAATGGTAGCCCGGTGACGAAGTCTACCCCAATGTGACTCCAAGGACGGCCCGGGACAGGGAGGGGGTGGAGAAGCCCGGAGGGAGGCTGGTGGGATGCCTTGCTCCTGGCGCAAACGGGGCAGGCTAGGACAAACGCACGGGTATCCCCCTTGAGGGTGGGCCACCAAAAGCTCCTCCTGACCAGGGCGATGGTTCTGGCAACCCCTGGGTGACAAGCCAGACGGGAGGCGTGAACCCATTCCAGAACCTGGGGACGGACAGAGTCGGGCACAAACAGAGAGGGGTTAGGGTTATTGCGGGGATCCGGTTGGGAGGCCTGGGCGGCCTTCACGACTTCTTCGATCTCCCAGGACACCGCAGCCACAATACAGGAAGTGGGTATAATGGGCTCCGGGTCAGCAGGACTGGAGGGGGGGGAAAAAATGCGGGACAAGGCATCAGCCTTGGTGTTACGAGAGCCAGGGCGGAAGGTTACTGAAAAATTAAAACGGGCAAAAAACAGCGACCACCTAGCCTGACGGGCGTTAAGCCTCTTGGCGGACCTAATATAAATTAAATTATGGTGGTCCGTGAGGACAATAAATGGGTTACCTGCCCCCTCCAGCCAATGACGCCATTCCTCCAGTGCCAGCTTTATCGCTAGGAGTTCCCGGTCCCCGACATCATAATTGCGCTCAGCGGAGGACAGTCTCCGGGAGAAGAAGGCACAGGGATGGAGCTTGCTGTCCAAGGCGGCACGCTGAGACAGAATGGCCCCCACCCCGGTGTCGGAGGCATCAACCTCCACAGTAAACTGACGGGTGGTGTCGGGGTGACAGAGAATGGGGGCAGTGGAAAATCGGGCCTTGAGTTGTTCGAAGGCCCGTTGAGCCTCGGGATTCCAGCAATAGGGAATGGACGTGGAGGTGAGTTTGGTAAGTGGGGCAGCAATGACACTGTAATTGCGGATGAACCGACGATAAAAATTGGCGAACCCGAGGAACTGTTGGAGGTGCTTACGTGAGGATGGTTGGGGCCATTCTGTCACCGCCTTGACTTTGGTAGGGTCCGCCCGGATACTGCCCTTCTCGATAATGAAGCCGAGGAACGGGACAGACGAGACGTGGAACGAGCACTTCTCGGCTTTCACGAAGAGCTGGTTCTCCAGTAGCCGCTGGAGAACCTCCCGGACGTGGAGAACGTGTTCCTGGGGGGATTTGGAAAAAATGAGGATGTCATCTATATAAACAAAAACACTTTTGCCCGACAGGTCACGCAGGACATCATTCACCATCCCCTGGAAGACTGCTGGGGCATTAGTGAGGCCGAACGGGACCACCAGGTACTCGTAGTGGCCCAACGGGGTGTTGAATGCAGTCTTCCACTCGTCCCCCTCGCGTATACGCACCAGGTGGTACGCGTTACGGAGGTCGAGTTTGGTGAAGATGACTGCCTGGGAGAGGGGTTCAAAGGCAGTGTTAATGAGGGGAAGAGGATATTTATTACGGACCGTAACCTCATTGAGGCCCCGGTAGTCGATGCAGGGCCGCAATGAGCCATCCTTCTTCCCAACGAAGAAGAACCCTGCACCAACCGGGGATGAGGAGGGACGGATTATGCCTGACGCAAGTGACTTGTGGATGTAGGTTTCCATGGCCAGCTTCTCCGGCCCCGACAGGCTGTAGAGGCGACCAGATGGAAGCTTGGCTCCCGCCAGCAGGTCGATGCAACAGTCGTAGGGTCTGTGAGGAGGCAAAGACAGAGCACGTGACTTGGAAAACACTTGCGACAGGTCATGATAATGGTTGGGAACATTGGCTAGGTCGGGTACAGGAGGGATAGGTCTGTTACTCGTGGCCCCCGGGGGGGGTAGAGCAGAGCGGAGACAGTTGGCTAGGCAGTGACCGCTCCATGCCAGGATGCGACCGGCTAGCCAATCGACGTGTGGGTTGTGGAGGCGCAGCCAGGTCTGTCCCAGGACCATGGAGGACTGTTTGGAGTGAATCAGTAGGAGTTGGATCGTCTCCCGATGATTGCCAGAAACAAGGAGCTGTAGGGGAACGGTGGAGTGGGTAACTAACCCCAGACTCCTACCGTCCAGGGCGTGAGCAGTGATGGGGTTGGGTAAGGCCTCCGTGGGGATCCCGTACCTCTTGACAAAGGTGATATCAATGAAACTGGAATCGGCCCCGGAGTCGATTAGGGCAAATGTAGAGGCGGTGTTGTCCCTCCACAGGAGAGTGACCTTGAATTCAAGGCGGTTCTGGGCCGCATGGTTTGGGATGATGGAGCTCGTCAGTACACCCAGTCTTACTGGCGAGCCCCTTTCTTTTGGGCGGATGGGACAAGAAGCTATTTGGTGGCCTGTCTTGCCACAGTAGAAACAGGACTGGGTGCGGAAACGGCGTTGGCGCTCCTCGGCGTCCACCGTGATCTTGCCCAGTTGCATGGGCTCCTCCTCGGGAGACAAAGCGACGACTTTCGGTCCCTGGACGGGAGAGGGTTGGCGAACCCGGGAAGGGGCATAGGGCGGAAGACGGGAGGGATTCTTCTCTCGCTCACGGGCCCGGGTTCTGAGACGGTTATCAATGGCTATAGCCAAACTGATGAGGCCATTGAGCGAGTTAGCCCCCTCCCGAGTAGCTAGCTGGTCCTTCAGCTCTTCACTGAGAGCCTGACGAAAGGCCCCCTGAAGGGAGGTGTCGTTCCATCCCGCCTCAGCAGCGAGGGTGCGGAACTGGATAGCCATCTCCGCTACGCTGCGGCTGCCCTGCCGGACCTGTAGGAGGCGCTGGGTAGCGTCTAGACCGCAGATCGGGTGGTCAAAGACGCGCCGCATCTCCGCGGTGAAGAGGGCGAAGTTGTTGCACGTAGGAGCCTGACTGTCCCAAATAGCTGTGGCCCACTCCAGGGCACTGCCTCCCAGGCTGCTCATGACAAAGGCGATTTTGCATGGGTCGGAGGCGAAGGAAGTGGGCTGCATGCGAAAAACAATGTCGCGCTTCATTAAAAATTCACGGCACCTCCCCAGCCCCCCGCGGTATAATTCGGGGTGTTGAACTCTGGGCTCCCGGCCAGGAGAGGGGACCGGAACCTCGGGAGACAGTTCGGGTGTTGGGCCCACAGGGATCCGAGGAAGAGGCAGGTGGAGCGCTAGTTGAGCAACCTGCTCCGTAAGCCTCCCCAGCACTTCCAACACGTCGTCCATCCGGTGGCCCTGTTGGTCGCTGACCGCGGATTGGGTGCGGAAGGCGTGGCGGATCCGCTCGAGGTCGGCTGGGTCCATGTTTTAAGACCAGTTCGTTCTGTCACGAACCAAACACGGGCTGAACCCAAATGCACGACCAAGAGACAGGGAAACAGGAATGGGTGTTTATTAGGAGCTTTGGGGTAGTCCCAAGCTCAACACAAACTTAACAAAAAGTCAAAGTGTCCAGGAAGTAGCGAACTGCTCCAAACCGGAGCTGGGCTTGTACTGGGCCAGGAGGCCCACACTGGAACCGGATCACGGGAACGAAGGTTTGTTCCGAACCGGAACTGGACTTGATCTGGACCGGAAGATCCAACAGGAACTGGATCACGGGAATGAAGGATTGGTTCCGAACCGGAACTGGACTTGATCTGGACCGGGAGGTCCAACAGGAACTGGATCACGGGAACGAAGATTTTGTTCCGAACCGGAACTGGACTTGATCTGGACCGGGAGGTCCAACAGGAACTGGATCACGGGAACGAAGGTTTTGTTCCGAACCGGAACTGGACTTGATCTGGACCGGGAGGTCCAACAGGAACTGGATCACGGGAACAAGGTTTTGTTCCGAACCGGAACTGGACTTGATCTGGACCGGGAGGTCCAATAGGAACTGGATCACGGGAACAAGGTTTTTGTTCCGAACCGGAACTGGACTTGATCTGGACCGGGAGGTCCAACAGGAACTGGATCACAGGAACGGACTCTGGACCGGAGGGTCCAACAGGAACTGGGCTGGAGGCAGAGAATCCAACTGCGCAGGCAACGTTAGTCTTGGCGGGGGTATCGCAACACATACAGGGAGACTGGACTGCTACAGGCTGGATCCAAGTGGCACACTGGTCTAGGAACCAAGGAGGTAGATCGGGGGAACCCACAGCAGAGTTTTAGTTAAACAACACCAACATACAGGAGACCATGACACGCACGAACAACGTTAACGAACTGGTGCCGAATAGCAGCCAGCGAGAGGTATAAGTAGGGGAGTGAAATTGAAACCAATAACCAAAAGCATGAGGAATGTAACCGAGGGTGATTGACTAATTGACTGGTGCGGAATGCATGCAGGAAGGGGGAAAGGAGATAGGTTGAACCTAAAGTGAGGGAACAGAGAGAATCAGACAGAAGGGACACGCCCAGCCTGTAGCGACAGGGAAAACACGGACACAGGGAATCCATCATGACACGGGAGGAAAGGGAAAACATGGAGAACGGACAGGAAGGGAGCGGAACGTTACAATTTATTTCATTTATATTCTTTATTTGCTGTTGATTTCTAAAATTGCTTTATGATGTTAATCATATTAATATTATAATAATTTAATAACTTTATTATAAAAAAACAATGTATTTTTAAAAACCTTTACACAAGTCATATTTATATTCACAACTGACTTCATACAATTGAACCTGTAAATTATTGCATACAGTTTAATTTGGTTTCTGTTATTAATGATTCAATAATAAATTAATTATTGTTTAATTCACTGTAACTAACGTGCCGAAATGACAACACGGCAAAACCAACTAATTCACAGTTTAGGGAGCTGCAGCCCATGTGGGTGCTGACGAGAGAGAAGTAGGAACGTCTGTGCGTGGTTCTTGGTGCACTTGCATAATTGCAACCGAACCAAATAACAAATATACAGAACTCCTGAAGAGCAGTAACTTAACAGTAACGTTAGGCTGGCGACTAGCGTTACTAGCAATCTGCGGACGTTCATCTATGAAAAAATACATTACAGTATTTGCATTTGACACACAGTTTTTAGCAATTCGGCCAAGTAATACTTGTTTGCCATCTCGCTGTTGAGAATAAAACAAACGTTATTTAATTTTCACTTACCTGATTGCGACGAGCTCAGGGTTGACTGAGGAGGACGAGGCAGAGGGAGACCGGCGCAACACGTCAAACACGGTAGCTACACTCGTTGATTTGTACACCATGCAGGCGAAGGTGTTTAATCATGTTAGTAGTGCATCCTCCCTTGCACAATATACAGTCAAGCCGGAAAGTCTGAATACCCCTTTCACCTTCTCCACGTTTTATTACATTACAGACATATTCTACAATAGATTGAGTTCATTTTTTGTCTCAAAATTCTACACAAAATAGCCCATAATGACAAAGTGAAAACATGTTTTTAGACATTTTAGCTTGCAAAAAATGTTTTCACTTTGTCATTATGGGCTATTTTGTGTAGAATTTTGAGACAAAAAATGAACTCAATCTATTGTAGAATATGTCTGTAATGTAATAAAACGTGGAGAAGGTGAAAGGGGTATTCAGACTTTCCGGCTTGACTAAGTTTGGCACAGGTGTTGCACTGTACTGACCCGTCATTTTTCATAACAAAATAAAGCCACACTTTTGAGCACCGCTTGCTGTGGTCCACGATGGCGCATGGCTCTACCCATTCAAATCGCGCAGGTGGAAACTACTACTAACTTTTTTTTTTGTTGAAAATCAAGCAGATGCTTGCATCAATCTGCTGGATAAAAATCTAACTGGGCACTTTGCTGCCCCCTGACCTTTCTGGTGCCTTTGGGAAGTCGTAACTGTCTGCACCTCTCCATAATCACCAGGGTGGGAAATTAACTTTCTGACCTACCAGCCACAGTGGCTGGTAGATGCTAAATTTTACCAGCCACCCCAAAATTACACCAGACACCTTTTACATTGTATTTTTTATTTTTATTTAAAATGGCACTAAAATAATGCTTCAGATACATTATCGAAAATGTATACTCCTGTTTATAGCTCTAATAAAATACAATTTATTATATCATGTATTACAGGTCAAATAGTCAAATATTGTGTATAAATGCATTACATAGCCTACATTTCATATGTAGCCTACATAAGTACAAACCCCAATTCCAAAAAAGTTGGGACAGTATGTAAAATGCACATAAAGTGTTCCATCCATATCTACTGCATAGCATGACTCCTTTTATACCCAGCCATGATAGTATCACCTGTTAACCTGTGGAATGTTCCAAAGAGGACGTCCCGGTCTTTTTTTGCCCCCGTCCCAACTTGTTGCAGGTATCAAATTCTGAATTGGCGTATATTTACAAAAATCTATAAAATTGAAAAGGTAAACATTAAATATATTTTCTTTGTACAGTTTAATTAAATATATGTAAAAGAAAATTTACAAATCACTGCTTTCTGCTTTTATGTGCATTTTACATACTGTCCCAACTTTTTTGGAATTGGGGTTTGTAAGTAGGTTAATAGTCAGAGAAGTATAAGGATTACAGCTAGGTAAAAAAAATTTTTAAATTAAAGAAAACACATTATTTACTTTAGGCATTGTTGCTGCCAGTTGTACGGGTTGTTTAACTCCCGTTATACGTCTCCACATGCCAGATAAATAGTTATTCAATGATCTATTATCTAATACTAAACTCCTCAAAAAAAGTTTGGAAACGTTATTTCGGTCGATTATTCCTCCCCTTTAATAATACCAATTGGTATTGTATTTTATATCGTTGGAAAGCCTGATTAGTCACCTTTACAACGAGGTACAACTTGTAAGGATCATGCATTCGTGGAATGAGCAACACAGCTAACCGTGTGGGTAGCGGCCCAAAAAAATGTGCCAAAATCCCCTGCAATATTCTTCTGTTGGTATTCACTCTCGTTTTGAGCTTCAAGTGCTGGCAGGTGTATGCCAGTGGGATGGAATGGGATGCCATCCCACAGCAGTGTGTGACCAGGCTGGTGACCAGCATGAGGAGGAGGTGCCAAGCTGTTGTGGCTGCGTATGGATCTTCCACACGCTACTGAGGTCCCTGACAGTGTAAAATGAATAAAGTGTAAAAATGGCCAATATGTGTTGTTATTTCCTTATTACTGTGGGAGAGTGCAATCATCCAGTCCACCAAGCAACTCAAAACGAGAGTGAATACCAACAGAAGAATATTGCAGGGGATTTTGGCACATTTTTTTGGGCCGCTACCCACACGGTTAGCTGTGTTGCTCATTCCACGAATGCACGATCCTTACAAGTTGTACCTCGTTGTAAAGGTGACTAATCAGGCTTTCCAACGATATAAAATACAATACCAATTGGTATTATTAAAGGGGAGGAATAATCGACCGAAATAACGTTTCCGAACTTTTTTTGAGGAGTTTAGATACGTTAGCTAACGTATGCTGTTTTTCTGAACGGACGATTGCCAGCATCGTTAGAGCGAGCTGTCTGGAGTAACACTTTTACCTCAGAGCGTAGGCTATTGGTCAGTTAGTTTTACTGTGCGATGGTCGTCTTGCTAGAATTGCTTTATGATTAATCGAACGCAAATCAGTTCCACTGTAAGACGGGTTCACCTCGGGATATTCTAACAGGTGCTTTTTTCTATCTCATATTTAGCCAATCAGAGAAAGAAATCGGAAGTTTTTACTGAAGTTATTTTTTTCTTGTATCCACTTTGCTACACGCCACTGTGGCTGGAAGGTTTGATGCAGGTGACGGGTGGTAATTTTCCACCCTGCTTCTAAATACTGTTCTTCTGACAGACTGCAAACCAAAGGCAAAGGTGCAGGCCGCCAGCACGGAAACTGAAACAAGCGCGAGTAAAATTAAAATTAGATTCCTTTGGAATTGGAATTTTGGAACGATGCCCACCCCTACATATTGGTAATCAGTGAAATCCCCCCACTCTAAAAACGTTATCGGTCTAAAAACTGCACTATCGTGCAGGCAGTAAATGTTTAAACCTCCATTGATTTCACTTTCATTATGACCGCTTAGTCAACGTTGCCAGCAGAACTTTGCTTATATGAAACCTGTATTAAATACGTATTCAAAAACCAACGTGAGTAGACAAAAGTCTACAGGCTACAGCAGAATGTACAGACAGCATTGGGGAGTAGTTTAACTACCCATAGTTAAACTAGTACTTTAATTACATCTTGCAATCACATTTGCGTAGCGGTTGTAGTAGTGAATTAACTTTGTCATTTTGAGGTGTAGATAACTACAGGAACAACCAACTACTTTCCAAACCCCTTTGACCAAATACTGCCTCCTCCATCCCTTTCCCCTATACTCCAGTTGGGGAACTGCTGGTTCTCCTCCATGTGCAGATAAAATTACTAAAAAGAGAATGCTGCCTTGGATTCAAATAGTTTCGAAATGGAGAGGTGCTCATTGCGAGGTGGGGTTCATATCCATGTAGAATAACATTTTCATTTGTAGGCCAACAGCACTAGAAGATTGCAGAATTAACTTTTACTTTTTACTTTAAAAAGCCCAATACCGGGCTAACTCAATAAGAGCGCAGGTAATTTAAAATAAGGTTTAATAATAATAATAATAATAATCTTTATTTATAGAGCACTTTTCGAAATCCACGTTACAAAATGCTTCACATATATTATATATTAATTGTGACGAGAATTAAAATCAACTTACTTTGCATGTTTAAGATTCTTGTTCTCTAGTTGCTGCTCTGGCGTCCTTTCTCTTGTGCTGCTTGCGCCTGTTCTGGTTACGAGTTTTTTCATCGCTGGCGCTGCTCACGCGTTTTGATTGGGCAATGGAAGCGAAAGTAAACGTGAAGGTATAGGCTACCCGTTTTCATAAGTGTAATTTCTACGATGCCTTGTTATTGCTGCCACGCACTAAAAAAAAAAATCCTACCAGTGGCCTGTATCGTATTAACGAGAAAACTTTATCGTTATCATGATATCTTTTCTCATTAAAACGACAACGTTATACTTTCTCGTATAGCCTAATTATATATCTTATTGTTAAAACGGCAACGTTACTTTTCCCGTTAAAACTAGCCTATATCTTTTATCGTTATAATGATATATGTTTCACTGCGGTAAAGTTAGCTTTATATTCGATTTTCGGACATCAACAGAACAAGCCACTGTGCTGAAAATAACTTTCTTAATCATGGGAACTGAGAGAACGCTATACGCCTATACAACGCTTTTCGTTTGATCCTTTATCGTTCTTTTACTGCGAATCTCGTCAATAACTATAATGGTGACAAACTCCATAACAACCGTGTTATGACGTGGGCCCTTCCAGCATCATGGCACAACTTTTCATTGATCTATGAAAAAATCTGATCTGAAAACGCACTTTCAAACTCCACCTCGACTAAACTACCTCTATAGGGCCAATTATATAATACTTGCTTCCTCTTTTTTTTGTTGTTGTTTTCCATTTAACTTCAGTTTTTTGTTGTTGCCATTTTAGAGTTAAGAATGTATAGCCGACTGTGTTCTATGTTACTAGGGATTAGCTCCTATACGTTGAGAAAAATATACTTTGTCGGATCTGCTTTGTAGTCACGTCAATGGCCTTCAATATGCACTTATTGTGCGTCGCTTTGGATAAAAGCGTCTGCCAAATAATTGGCATGTAAAAGTGCAAGATAAAAGTAGTAAAAAGAGAATGCTGCATTGGATCCAAATGGAGGTGCTCATTGCGAGGTGGAGTTAATATCCATATAGGCCTAATATTTTAATTAGTAGGCCAACAGCACTAGAAGATTGCATTTTTTTTTTAAAGCCCAATACCGGGCTAAATCAATAAGGGTAAGGTAAGCGCAGGTAATTTAAAATAAGGTGTCATTGTGACAAATTAAAATCCACTTACCCCACATGCTTAAGATTCGCTCTACACCCAAGTTCTAGTCGCTGCTCGGGCGTCCTGTCTCTTGTGCTGCTTGTGCCTGTCTGTTCTGGTTGCAGTATCGGCTACGAGTTTATGGGCTATGCCACCTCCTCCTGGCTGGGCTAATTATTACATTCACGTGGAATTGTTATTTTTTGTTCAAATCACGTGATTTACTGGATTCGGTTTAAAAACAGGAAAGTTGTTTCATCGCTAGCGCTGCTCAGTCACTATAGAAACCTGTCAGGACGCGTTTTGAATGGGAAATGGAAGCGAACGGGAAGGTAGATATACACTCCTCAAAAAAAGTTCGGAAACGTTATTTCGGTCGATTATTCCTCCCCTTTAATAATACCAATTGGTATTGTATTTTATATCATTGGAAAGCCTGATTAGTCACCTTTACAACGAGGTACAACTTGTAAGGATCGTGCATTCGTGGAATGAGCAACACAGCTAACCGTGTGGGTAGCGGCCCAAAAAAATGTGCCAAAATCCCCTGCAATATTCTTCTGTTGGTATTCACTCTCGTTTTGAGTTGCTTGGTGGACTGGATGATTGCACTCGCACAGTAATAAGGAAAAAACAACACATATTGGCCATTTTTACACTTTATTCATTTTACACTGTCAGGGACCTCAGTAGCGTGTGGAAGATCCATCCGAACTTTTTTTGAGGAGTTTATATGGAGGTAGATTTCTATAAAAAATAAACAAACACAAAAGTATAATCCACAATTGTATTTACCATCCACACACACCTCAATTTGTGTTCGTAGATATAATCCACAAATGTGTTTTTGCCATCCACGCACAAACACCTCTCAACTTGTGTTTCGTAAATCATCATTTGGATGAATGCAAAAATTATATTCACAAATACAAATAGCATTTACAGATATGTTTCCAATGTTCACATGTACAAATCAAAAGCTTGGCTTGCGAACTGGCGAATCTACATTTGCCGATCGAAGGACACGCTTGATCTGCTTGGATTTACGGACAGAATTTTGAGACAAATATTACGACCGGGACCCACCGGATGCGCAAGAGCACAGACGCTTACCCCCTATCCCCACCAGACTTGCACGCGCACAGACGCTTATTGCGCGTGCAGATTTGAGCAGAACGTTCCCCACCAGACGCTCAAGAGCACAGACACTTTTTGCTTTTTCGGAGCGCATTCCGTGAACGACAGTACAAACAAACAATCTACATTCCGGATTTGTGAGCTTCGCTAAATAATGGTTAAGTAAATAATGCTATTACATATGTCTTACTGCTTAAAAGCTAAATTTAGCAATGTAAAGCTAAATGTAGCAAACAAGACAATGCCTCCTTTATAAAGTTCGCTTTTATTTATTTGGGACAGTAATCAACACGTTCTAAACATTTAATTATATCAGAATTAGCAGCTATTCTGTAGTACCTTAAATCAATACAGCGATATCAGTACAATAAAAACAGAATATAGAATAGAATAACGTTTATTTCCCTCTCGGGAAGTAAGCATAGTCTTAATTAATTGAACAAATATGTATCCTATAATAAAGAAAAAGCATTATAAAAACGGTAATAACTGGTTATATGTAAAATGTATGACTTGATATAACTTCATTCATCCCACAATGGTCATTGTCTCGGTTCCCTTTTTTATTAGAGCCTATATTAAAATATAATATGTATTACAATAATGAATAACAATAGTAAAACTATTAGTAGGTTGAAAAACATTAATATGTGGTCATATGATGCAGATATTGTGCATATACAATGTATTTCTATGAGATTGCGCTTGCGGACGCCCAGAAAATTCCGCCCCGAGCGGAAAAATCGGCTCCAAATCCGCGAGCCGTCCGCCCGCCAGCCGTGCGCGCGCGGCCGGTGAGGACCACGGCAATTCGTTAACATGGGAGCGGAAGTGAAGCGCACCAGTGCGCGTGTGCGTGCGCTTGCTCTTGCGCGTCTGGTGGGGATGGGGCGTAAGCGTCTGTGCGCTTGCGCGTCTGGTGGGGAACGGGCGTAATAGTAGACATACACTTTTATTTGGCTGTGCTTTCCCGCGGTACTTTAATTTATTTACCTTTATATTTACTTAGCTATATATATCTTTATCAAACTTTAGCCTAGGCTACTATTTTAATCATACGACACCGTCGTCTATATGTGACGTCCGTCATCTCCAACGAGGTAAAAATCGCCATAAAATAGGCAGATCAAGAAAAAGAATACCGCACTAAACGTTAAACTTTTTAAAATGTAAATATAAATGAGCCTACTTTTTTGTTTTTGGAAAAAAAACTTGAAAATATTTCGAAAATATCCTGGGCCTATTACACATACATTGCGCCATTTTGTCGGTTTTCTGTTTTAAGCGTGTTAGTGCGAATATACTCGCAGATTCCCATTCCTCCCCACAGCCCTTCACCTTTAGCTTCTCTTCTCTCCATCCCACTCCACACCAGGTTACTTACTCCGTTCTTTTATTCCATTTTATTCCTTCTTTTACTCTCGTGTTTCTCATCCGTCTGTGAAATGGCGTTTGAGTTTGAAATACTTTCAGTTCCCCAATGACAGGCAACAGGAAGAGTTAACACGACCCTTCAGCCCTTAAAGCGCTCCTGCGTTTCTCTTTTTGAGTGATTATTCATATCAGCATGTAAGCAGACACACATTACGTTCCGATTCTGAGCATCGGTTCATGTTGGTTGATCTGATCATAGCTACTGGACAAACAGGCATGTGCTGCGTTGTAAAATCGCATGTATGCACAAATGTTTTTATCTTTCCTTCTTGGACTTTTTACAGCTACTTGGGTATTTGTGTCTGATGAAGCAACATTTAAACTTTTTAAAGAAAGAAATTAATTGAGAGGTGAGATGGTAAAACGAGGAAACAGTCGAGTTACTTTCACAAATGTAGGAAGACATGTTTAGCATTTGGCATGTTTGTTTCTGTGAGACATTAACCGTGGGTCTGGTTTTATCCCCAGAGCGTATAAAGGCACTGAGCGCGTGCTTTCCTGTCTTGTTACAGCGGAATAAATGTGGTTTTCACGTGCTGGCCGGAAGCTCAAAGTTCGGCTGTTACATAATCTTGTGGTATTTAATTTAAAGATGTGGTAACATATCTAGGGTCAAAATATACTGCGGTCAAGCTATCACGGGTTCGGAAAATGACGGTCAAGCTATCACGGCTTAAAATTAACGTTCGCAAATATACAAGAGATTACGTCGGTAACGCCGTCACGTGCTGCGTTAGCTGGAAATTGCTCAGAGAGAAGCAGCGAGTATTTGGACAACGCTAAATCTTTGCCTTTTTTTCTTTATTTCGCAGAATTTTAAACGTTTACACAATTGTCACAATTATGCTTTCAATTAAAATTTCAAGAAAACTGATAGCTTGACCCGTGATAGCTTGACCGCAGTATATTTTACTCATATGTCATGACAGCAAAAAGGAGGCCTACAGTTGTTCTGTTACAGCAGGAGACTAAGGGCCAAATCCACAAAGAACGGATTGCTCCTGGCAATTAGCTCAAGGTTAATACAGAGATTGCAAAAGCAATCCTCACCAGTTTACCACGGTATCCACAAAAGATTTTGCTCCAATGATATGCCCGGGCAAACATGCCCACAAATTTTCCACCTGTCTGCACTTTGCACCGATGATTGCAATTAGCCATGTGGCAGCCTATATATTGGCTTGTGCCAAGAACACAATGTCAACGACAATGGCAGATAGAAAGCGCAAATTAAAATTTTCTGAAACCGAGTTGCATGTCCTCACCAACGAGGTGCAGAGACATGCAGCTAAATGGCAGTCGCGGAATCTCACCCCAAGTGAGAGAAACCATATTTGGGAGTCAGTTGCAGAAAGGGTTTCAGGTTTTTCTCCATATTTCAGGACACAGATTGGTTCTTAATGAAAATGACAGACCACCATCAGTCTGTTATGTCTCGCCCTTAAATCCCCTTATGGACGGAATTTACTTTCAAAAGAAAAAATAAATAGAGGTTTTGTGTTTTGTGATATGCACATTCATATCAGGCCGTTTCTGAAAAGAGTCGGTTTGTCGCTAATTCGCGACAAAATAGGCCTTAAGAGGTTTATCATCCAATTCGTCCGGTTAATACCTGCTTTTCAAAAGTGGTATTTGCACCTCTCTAACTGTGTGTGGCAATTAGCTCATGGTGTTTGTGGATTACACGCAAGGCTTCCTTGGGGCAATTTTGCAGGCAAGTACCTAATTTACATACATTTAAATGAGAGGGGTGCAGCCGTGGAGCTATTTGCTCGTCGGTGTAGTTTGCTATACCTTTCAGCCTTTGCATGTGCTTTGTGGATTGGATGCAATTTTTTTGACTCATTTCCACAGGGTTTGCCCGGGCAAACGCTGTGCAATCCTTTTGTGGATTTGGCCCTAAATGTTTTAATCAAACGACAGGGGAGCTGTGACTACCGTCATATCCAACGATATAAAATGGTCCTAATAAAATATAAAATTGCTGAAAATTCTAACTTAAATAAAAAAGTTTAATTAGGCTACCTTTTTGGTCCAAAATGGAGTATTTGAAAATAGTCTCATACGCCTAGTCGCCTACCCTAAATCGCGACATTTTATTGTAGGCTAAATGCTCTGTTTACCTGAAGCAAGCATGTTAATGCGATGAGCCTCGAGTCGACCGACTGATTCCCATTCCTCCACAACAGGCTACTTACTCCCCACACCCCTTCACCTTTAGCTTCTATTCTCTCCATCCCACTCCACAACAGGCTACTTACTCCCCACACCCCTTCACCTTTAGCTTCTATTCTCTCCATCCCACTCCACAACAGGCTACTTACTCCCCACACCCATTCACCTTTAGCTTCTATTCTCTCCATCCCACTCCACAACAGGCTACTTACTTCCCACACCCCTTCACCTTTAGCTTCTCTTCTCTCCATCCCACTCCACACCCCTTCACCTTTAGCTTCTCTTCTCTCCATCCCACTCCACAACAGGCTACTTACTCCCCACACCCCTTCACATTTAGCTTCTCTTCTCTCCATCCCACTCCACACCAGGCTACTTACTCCCCACACCCCTTCACCTTTAGCTTCTATTCTCTCCATCCCACTCCACACCAGGTTACTTACTCCCCACACCCCTTCACCTTTAGCTTCTCTTCTCTCCATCCCACTCCACAACAGGCTACTTACTCCCCACACCCCTTCACCTTTAGCTTCTCTTCTCTCCATCCCACTCCACAACAGGCTACTTACTCCCCACACCCCTTCACCTTTAGCTTCTATTCTCTCCATCCCACTCCACACCAGGCTACTTACTCCCCACACCCCCTCACCTTTAGCTTCTATTCTCTCCATCCCACTCCACACCAGGCTACTTACTCCCCACACCCCTTCACCTTTAGCTTCTATTCTCTCCATCCCACTCCACACCAGACTACTTACTCCCCACACCCCTTCACCTTTAGCTTCTATTCTCTCCATCCCACTCCACACCAGGCTACTTACTCCCCACACCCCTTTAGCCTTTAGCTTCTCTTCTCTCCATCCCACTCCACACCAGGCTACTTACTCCCCACACCCCTTCACATTTAGCTTCTCTTCTCTCCATCCCACTCCACAACAGGCTACTTACTCCCCACACCCCTTCACCTTTAGCTTCTATTCTCTCCATCCCACTCCACAACAGGCTACTTACTCCCCACACCCCTTCACCTTTAGCTTCTATTCTCTCCATCCCACTCCACAACAGGCTACTTACTCCCCACACCCCTTCACCTTTAGCTTCTCTTCTCTCCATCCCACTCCACAACAGGCTACTTACTCCCCACACCCCCTCACCTTTAGCTTCTATTCTCTCCATCCCACTCCACAACAGGCTACTTACTCCCCACACCCCTTCACCTTTAGCTTCTATTCTCTCCATCCCACTCCACAACAGGCTACTTACTCCCCACACCCCCTCACCTTTAGCTTCTCTTCTCTCCATCCCACTCCACAACAGGCTACGTACTCCCCACACCCCTTCACCTTTAGCTTCTATTCTCTCCATCCCACTCCACAACAAGCTACTTACTCCCCACACCCCTTCACCTTTAGCTTCTCTTTTCTCCATCCCACTCCACACCAGGCTACTTACTCCCCACACCCCTTCACCTTTAGCTTCTCTTCTCTCCATCCCACTCCACAACAGGCTACTTACTCCCCACACCCCTTCACCTTTAGCTTCTCTTCTCTCCATCCCACTCCACACCAGGCTACTTACTCCCCACACCCCTTCACCTTTAGCTTCTCTTCTCTCCATCCCACTCCACACCAGGTTACTTACTCCCCACACCCCTTCACCTTTAGCTTCTCTTCTCTCCATCCCACTCCACAACAGGCTACTTACTCCCCACACCCCTTCACCTTTAGCTTCTATTCTCTCCATCCCACTCCACAACAGGCTACTTACTCCCCACACCCATTTCACATTTAGCTTCTCTTCTCTCCATCCCACTCCACACCAGGCTACTTACTCCCCACACCCTTTAGCCTTTAGCTTATCTTCTCTCCATCCCACTCCACACCAGGCTACTTACTCCCCACACCCCTTCACCTTTAGCTTCTCTTTTCTCCATCCCACTCCACACCAGGCTACTTACTCCCCACACCCTTTAGCCTTTAGCTTCTCTTCTCTCCATCCCACTCCACACCAGGCTACTTACTCCCCACACCCCTTCACCTTTAGCTTCTCTTCTCTCCATCCCACTCCACAACAGGCTACTTACTCCCCACACCCCTTCGCCTTTAGCTTCTCTTCTCTCCATCCCACTCCACACCAGGCTACTTACTCCCCACACCCCTTCACCTTTAGCTTCTCTTCTCTCCATCCCACTCCACAACAGGCTACTTACTCCCCACACCCCTTCACATTTAGCTTCTCTTCTCTCCATCCCACTCCACACCAGGCTACTTACTCCCCACACCCCTTCACCTTTAGCTTCTCTTCTCTCCATCCCACTCCACACCAGGCTACTTACTCCCCACACCCTTTAGCCTTTAGCTTCTCTTCTCTCCATCCCACTCCACACCAGGCTACTTACTCCCCATACCCTTTAGCCTTTAGCTTCTCTTCTCTCCATCCCACTCCACACCAGGCTACTTACTCCCCACACCCCTTCACCTTTAGCTTCTCTTCTCTCCATCCCTCTCCACACCAGGCTACTTACTCCCCACACCCTTTAGCCTTTAGCTTCTCTTCTCTCCATCCCACTCCACACCAGGCTACTTACTCCCCACACCCCTTCACCTTTAGCTTCTCTTCTCTCCATCCCACTCCACAACAGGCTACTTACTCCCCACACCCCTTCACCTTTAGCTTCTCTTCTCTCCATCCCACTCAACACCAGGCTATTTACTCCCTACACCCCTTCACCTTTAGCTTCTCTTCTCTCCATCCCACTCCACAACAGGCTACTTACTCCCCACACCCCTTCACCTTTAGCTTCTCTTCTCTCCATCCCACTCCACACCAGGCTACTTACTCCCCACACCCCTTCACCTTTAGCTTCTCTTCTCTCCATCCCACTCCACACCAGGCTACCTACTCCCCACACCCCTTCACCTTTAGCTTCTCTTCTCTCCATCCCACTCCACAACAGGCTACTTACTCCCCACACCCCTTCACCTTTAGCTTCTCTTCTCTCCATCCCACTCCACAACAGGCTACTTACTCCCCACACCCCTTCAGCTTTAGCTTCTCTTCTCTCCATCCCACTCCACACCAGGCTACTTACTCCCCACACCCCTTCACCTTTAGCTTCTCTTCTCTCCATCCCACTCCACAACAGGCTACTTACTCCCCACACCCCTTCACCTTTAGCTTCTCTTCTCTCCATCCCACTCCACAACAGGCTACTTACTTCCCACACCCCTTCACCTTTAGCTTCTCTTCTCTCCATCCCACTCCACACCAGGCTACTTACTCCCTACACCCCTTCACCTTTAGCTTCTCTTCTCTCCATCCCACTCCACAACAAGCTACTTACTCCCTACACCCCTTCACCTTTAGCTTCTCTTCTCTCCATCCCACTCCACAACAGGCTACTTCACAACAGGCTACTTACTGCATTCTTTTATTCCATTTTATTCCTTCTTTCCTCCGTTCTTTCTCCTCCGTCTTTAAAATTGTGTTTTTTTGTTGAACCACATTCCTTGTATTACTGGTTAGACTGGCTTAGGTCGGCTCTGCGTTTTTAACCTTTTATTGGCTGCATCATTTATTGTAACTCATTTTCAGAAGACAAACATTAGCCTACATGCATGCCCATATTTGCATAATTGTAACGTATACATACTTGTCTAGGCTTATTCAACAACTCTGGAATTATATTGACGATGTATGGGGGTATTATTCTATCAAAAATAAATAAATTAATTAGCCTAACTGATCCAGAAATAAATGCATGTGATATTTAGATATCGTTTGTGGGTGTGTGTGTGTGTGTAATGTGTATGTGTATAACAGTGTGATATTTAGATGTGTATATGTGTGGGTGTGTGTGTAATATGTATGTGTGTGGGTGTGTGTGTGTATAACAGTGTGATATTTAGATGTGGGTGTGTGTGTAATGTGTATGTGTGTGGGTGTGTGTGTGTGTGTGTATAACAGTGTGATATTTAGATGTGTATGTGTGTGTGTGTGTGTGTGTAATGTGTGTGTGTGTGTGTAATGTGTGTGTGTGTTATGTGTATAACAGTGTGATATTTAGATGTGTATGTGTGTGTAATGTGTGTGTGTGTGTAATGTGTATGTGTATAACAGTGTGATATTTAGATGTGTATGTGTGTGGGTGTGTGTGTAATGTGTATGTGTGTGGGTGTGTGTGTGTGTATAACAGTGTGATATTTAGATGTGTGTGGGTGTGTGTGTGTGTGTGTATAACAGTGGGATATTTAGATGTGTATGTGTGTGTGTAATGTGTATGTGTATAACAGTGTGATATTTAGATGAGTGTGTGTGTGTGTGGGTGTAATGTGTGTGTGTTTTGTGTGCATGTGGGTTTGTGTGTAACAGTGTGATATTTAGATGAGTGTGTGTGTGTGTGTGTAATGTGTATGTGTGTGGGTGTGTGTGTAATGTGTATGTAATGTGTGTATGTGTGTGTGTGATGTGTATGTGTGTGGGTGTGTGTGTGTGTAATGTGTGTGGGTGTGTGTGTGTGTGGGTGTGTTATTACTATCTGCTGTGAGGAATGGCTGATGATATTTGGAGGGAAAGGTGCATAAGAGTTTGTTGTTTTATAAAATAGCACACAAAAAATCCTCCATCTTAATCCTAAAGTTATCTTTTCCTGCCATTGATTTTTATAGATTTATATTTGTATTTCTGAAAGCTTCTGTTCTGCTCAATTTTTGAATAAAGTTTTCCATAAACACTTCCTTCTGTAATGCAGGTTTGTTTAGTTTCACACAGAAATCAGCAGATTAAGCAGAATAAACCAACAGACATTTCCAAAGGTTCTGATTTTACTGTATTTTGTAATGATAATAATAAACTTTATACAAAGCACCTTTTATCCACGAAATTGCAGCTCAAACAATATGGCTCTAAAGATAAGCAATGTTAAAAATAAATAAAATACAAAAACAATAATAAAAATATATATTTATTTATTCAATTCAAAATATTATAAATAAAAGCAACAGATAAAATATATAGTATGCATCACAATTGGAAGTGCCCTGGAGGGCCACAGTGTCTGCAGGTTTAACTCCAGTCCTGGAGGGGGCGCTGTGTCTGCAGGTTTAACTCCAGTCCTGGAGGAGGCGCTGTATCTGCAGGTTTAACTCCAGTCCTGGAGAGGGCGCTGTGTCTGCAGGTTTAACTCCAGTCCTGGAGGGGGTGCTGTGTCTGCAGGTTTAACTCCAGTCCTGGAGGGGGTGCTGTGTCTGCAGGTTTAACTCCAGTCCTGGAGGGCCACAGTGTCTGCAGGTTTAACTCCAGTCCTGGAGGGCCACAGTGTCTGCAGGTTTAACTCCAGTCCTGGAGGGCCACAGTGTCTGCAGGTTTAACTCCAGTCCTGGAGGGGTCGCTGTGTCTGCAGGTTTAACTCCAGTCCTGGAGGAGGCGCTGTGTCTGCAGGTTTAACTCCAGTCCTGGAAGGGGTGCTGTGTCTGCAGGTTTAACTCCAGTCCTGGAGAGGGCGCTATGTCTGCAGGTTTAACTCCAGTCCTGGAGGAGGCGCTGTGTCTGCAGGTTTAACTCCAGTCCTGGAGGGGGTGCTGTGTCTGCAGGTTTAACTCCAGTCCTGGAGGAGGCGCTGTGTCTGCAAGTTTAACTCCAGTCCTGGAGGGGATAAAAGGAATAAAAAGCCTTTGATGGTTTGGCAACAACATTCTGTCACACACACGCACGCACGCACGCACGCACGCACACACACGTGCCGTATAACCACATGCACGCACACATATTCACATGTTCATATAAACACACACACACACTCAAAACATTTGTACATGTTCACATAGGTGCACACACACACACATGCACATACTCATAGACACACACATACACACACACAATGTACAACCACATGGACACACACACTCAAACACATACACATACTCACATAGGCGCACACACACACACACTCAAACACACACACACAGTTCTTGATTATTCCACTGGAGGGCAATAAAGAGCCACAATCAACACAACCCACTCTCTTTTTCACTGTAGTCACTCTGAGACTTACACAATATGTTTCCTTCACATTATCACACCACCATGAAAAATTTTTAAACACTTTTGTCCGTTGTAGTTTTTCTTTGAGATCACGTGATGCAATATGTGATGTGTCACATGACAACTTTGCGAATCAGAATGCAGCCTGACAATGTGAGGAAATCCTGCAGGTCACAAGGTCGCATTGAACCCCACAGGAAGTGGCTGATCCACACAGGAAGTTGTCACAGTTTGGACGAAGAGGGGATACCAGAAACGGTCATTCAGGGGTCACTTGAGGTTGCCCATATGGTTAAAATTTACACAGCCTTTATGCTGACATCACTCAGATTCACACAGACAACTTTACTGTGACACCATACAGACTCACAGAGATCTTTACTATGACATCACACAAAAGAACACAGAACTTTACTGTGACACCATACAGACTCACAGAGATCTTTACTATGACATCACACAAAAGAACACAGAACTTTACTGTGACACCATACAGACTCACAGAGATCTTTACTATGACATCACACAAAAGAACACAGAACTTTACTGTGACATAACTTGAGCAAAGCTGAAACTGAATGCACTATGAAGGTTTATCACCATATGCCAAACTATGGAGCACACATTTAAATATTGCCAAGCTTAAATCACTCGGTGTGGCTGGGGGTTCAGTGCTCTCTGGCACCTTCTGTAGGCTACTGTGACCCCATCTCTACCTGTAACCCTTTCTGTTTTCTCCCTCTCTGAATAAAGTGAAAATACATACATACAGACTTTCTCTTTATTTAAAAAAGGAAACACACTGTACCAACACAGTGGTATTCATTGGTAAGCTCAATGGGGCAATACTAAAAACTTAGCTTAGCATGTTGCTAACCATGGGAATATCTAAACCGCACCAAGCACAAGATCACCTCCTTCACGCGAATCAACGGGTGGAATCCCTATACCTACACACTTCATAGTGCACTATTTATGGAATTCTGTAGGATGTGCTAATTCTCAGTGTTCTCAATTGAGAATTCTGGAAACCATGGCTGTGTCGGACTACGTCTTGTCTCGTGTGTACTGTGTACTGGCAGATGTGTGCCGTTTAATGTGTACTGTTTAGTAGGCTATACAACGTGCAGTATACAAAAAATATCCTCCATATTAATTTGCAGCTGTCTAAACATCTTTGTTTAGTGTATTCCTGGTAGATTTTCAGCATTATTCAAAATAATTAATTCCACTAAAAAAATGTCAGCAAAACATTTCTGCATTTTATCACAATATAATTTGTTACATTGATTAAACTGTTTACTCTAGCTTAGGCTTATATAGCCTAGTATAGTGATCTCATGTACTGTTTTTCATGTATATAAAAAAAATATATATATATATATATACACACACATACAGTGCATTTGGAAAGTATTCAGACCCCTTCACCTTTTCCACAATTTGTTACGTTACAGTTTTATTCTAAAATGGTTTAAATTAAATTTTTCCTCATGAATCTACAAACAATAGCCCATAATGCCAAAGCAAAAACAGGTTTTTAGACATTTTTGCTAATTTATTAAAAATAAAACACAATTTTGTTTCGAATGCTCACATTTGCGTACGTATTCAGGCCCTTTACTCAGTATATTGCTGAAGCGCCTTTGGCAGCGATTACAGCCTTGACGCTAAAAGCTTGGTACACCTGGATTTGGGAGTTTCTCCCGTTATTCTCTGCAGATCCTCTCCAGCTCTGTCAGGTTGGATGCACAGCGATTTTCAGGTATCCAGAGATTTTTGATTGGGTTTAAGTCTGGGCTCTGGTTGGGCCAATCAAGGACATGCACAGACTGGTCCTGAAGCCTCTCCTGTGTTGTCTTGGCTGTGTGCTTAGGGTCATTCTCTCCTGTGTTGTCTTGGCTGTGTGCTTAGGGTCATTCTCTCCTGCGTTGTCTTGGCTGTGTGCTTAGGATCATTCTCTCCTGCGTTGTCTTGGCTGTGTGCTTAGGATCATTCTCTCCTGTGTTGTCTTGGCTGTGTGCTTAGGGTCATTCTCTCCTGTGTTGTCTTGGCTGTGTGCTTAGGGTCATTCTCTCCTGCGTTGTCTTGGCTGTGTGCTTAGGGTCATTCTCTCCTGCGTTGTCTTGGCTGTGTGCTTAGGATCATTCTCTCCTGCGTTGTCTTGGCTGTGTGCTTACGATCATTCTCTCCTGTGTTGTCTTGGCTGTGTGCTTAGGGTCATTCTCTCCTGCGTTGTCTTGGCTGTGTGCTTAGGGTCATTCTCTCCTGCGTTGTCTTGGCTGTGTGCTTAGGGTCATTGTCTCCTGTGTTGTCTTGGCTGTGTGCTTAGGGTCGTTGTCTCCTGCGTTGTCTTGGCTGTGTGCTTAGGGTCGTTGTTTCCTGTGTTGTCTTGGCTGTGTGCTTAGGGTCGTTGTCTCCTGCGTTGTCTTGGCTGTGTGCTTAGGGTCGTTCTCTCCTGTGTTGTCTTGGCTGTGTGCTTAGGGTCATTCTCTCCTGTGTAGTCTTGGCTGTGTGCTTAGGGTCATTCTCTCCTGCGTAGTCTTGGCTGTGTGCTTAGGGTCGTTCTCTCCTGTGTTGTCTTGGCTGTGTGCTTAGGGTCATTCTCTCCTGCGTTGTCTTGGCTGTGTGCTTAGGGTCATTCTCTCCTGCGTTGTCTTGGCTGTGTGCTTAGGGTCAATTCTCTCTTGCGTTGTCTTGGCTGTGTGCTTAGGGTCATTCTCTCCTGCGTTGTCTTGGCTGTGTGCTTAGGGTCATTCTCTCCTGCGTAGTCTTGGCTGTGTGCTTAGGGTCATTCTCTCCTGTGTTGTCTTGGCTGTGTGCTTAGGGTCATTCTCTCCTGTGTTGTCTTGGCTGTGTGCTTAGGGTCATTCTCTCCTGCGTTGTCTTGGCTGTGTGCTTAGGGTCATTCTCTCCTGTGTAGTCTTGGCTGTGTGCTTAGGGTCATTCTCTCCTGCGTTGTCTTGGCTGTATGCTTAGGGTCATACTCTCTTGCGTATTCTTGGCTGTGTGCTTAGGGTCATTCTCTCTTGCGTAGTCTTGGCTGTGTGCTTAGGGTCATTCTCTCTTGTGTTGTCTTGGCTGTGTGCTTAGGGTCATTCTCTCCTGCGTAGTCTTGGCTGTGTGCTTAGGGTCATTCTCTCCTGCGTTGTCTTGGCTGTGTGCTTAGGGTCATTCTCTCCTGTGTTGTCTTGGCTGTGTGCTTAGGGTCATTCTCTCCTGCGTAGTCTTGGCTGTGTGCTTAGGGTCATTCTCTCCTGCGTAGTCTTGGCTGTGTGCTTAGGGTCATTCTCTCCTGCGTTGTCTTGGCTGTGTGCTTAGGGTCATTCTCTCCTGCGTAGTCTTGGCTGTGTGCTTAGGGTCATTCTCTCCTGTGTAGTCTTGGCTGTGTGCTTAGGGTCATTCTCTCCTGCGTAGTCTTGACTGTGTGCTTAGGGTCATTCTCTCTTGCGTTGTCTTGGCTGTGTGCTTAGGGTCATTCTCTCCTGCGTAGTCTTGGCTGTGTGCTTAGGGTCATTCTCTCCTGCGTTGTCTTGGCTGTGTGCTTAGGGTCATTCTCTCCTGCGTAGTCTTGGCTGTGTGCTTAGGGTCATTCTCTCCTGCGTTGTCTTAATAATAATAATAATAATAATACCTTGTATTTATATAGCGCCTTTCTCGACACTCAAAGCGCTTTACAGTGATGAGGGGGAAACTCGTCTCTACCACCACCAATGTGTAGCACCCACCTGGGTGATGCAACGGCAGCCATTTTGCGCCAGAATGCTCACCACACATCAGCTGAGGTGGAGAGGGAGAGAATGATTTTTTGCCAATTAAACTGGGGGATGATTAGGTGGCAGATTGAAAGAGCCAGGTTGGGAATTTGGCCAGGACACCGGGGAAACCCCTACTCTTTACGATAAGTGTCATGGGATCTTTAATGACCACAGCGAGTCAGGACCTCGGTTTAACGTCTCATCCGAAAGACGGTATCTCCTACAGCACAGTGTCCCCATCACTGCACTGGGGCATTGGGATTTTTATTTGACCAGAGGGAAGATTGCCCCCTACTGGTCCACCAACACCACTTCCAGCAGCAACTTGGTTTTCCCCAGGAGGTCTCCCATCCAAGTACTAACCAAGCCCACACCTGCTTAGCTTCAGCCATTCAGCAGGAGCAGAGTGCACGGTGGTATGGCTGCTGGCTTGGCTGTGTGCTTAGGGTCATTCTCTCCTGTGTTGTCTTGGCTGTGTGCTTAGGGTCATTCTCTCTTGCGTAGTCTTGGCTGTGTGCTTAGGGTCATTCTCTCTTGCGTAGTCTTGGCTGTGTGCTTAGGGTCATTCTCTCCTGTGTAGTCTTGGCTGTGTGCTTAGGGTCATTCTCTCCTGCGTAGTCTTGACTGTGTGCTTAGGGTCATTCTCTCTTGCGTTGTCTTGACTGTGTGCTTAGGGTCATTCTCTCTTGCGTTGTCTTGGCTGTGTGCTTAGGGTCATTCTCTTCTGTGTTGTCTTGGCTGTGTGCTTAGGGTTGTTGTCCTGTTGGGAGGTGAACCTTCGCCCCAGTCTGATGGCCCCGGAGCAGGATTTCATCAGGATCTCTCTATACTTTGCTCCGTTCATCTTTCCCAGATCCTGACTCGTCTCCCAGTCCCTGCTGCTGAAAAACATCCCCACAGCATGACGCCGCCCCCACACACGTTTTCACGTTGTTATTATGTTGTATTATGTGTAGATTGATGAGGAAAAAACATATGAATCAATTTTAGAATATGGCTGTAACATAACAAAATGTGTAAAAGGTGAAGGGGTCTGAATACTTTATAAACGCACTGTATTATATGCATTCCAACCGTACTGTGGAAGTGTCGTAGGACGTCCCACCCTTGCGCGGCCATGTCACGTGTTCTTTACGCCCCACCCATGTTGTTTTTGTTCTTATTGAAGGAAAACATCAGTGAAGCTGCGCATCATATGCAACCAAAATGTTTGTGTACTTCTTGAGAAGCATGCTCCCGATTACAGGGCCTGTCCCATTACACATGCGTGTGTCCCATTACACATGCGTGTGTCCCATTACACATGCGTGTGTCCCATTACACATGCGTGTGTCCCATTACACATGCGTGTGCTTTTGTCTGCTTAAGTGTGCTTTCATGCAGCACTAGTAAGAGTGCAAGACCCTCCCGTAACAGAAAAATGCCAACATACAGTAAGCCTACACTGAACCCACCCTTAACGCACCCATACCACTAATACCGCTTCGGATTGGTATTTGGTGCGAAGTGTGGGCTATCCCACATATATCCCACACATATCCCACACATATCCTACATATATCCCACACATATCCCACACATATCCCACATATATCCCACACATATCCCACACATATCCCACATATATCCCACACATATCCCACATATATCCCACACATATCCCACATCATGTTTGGGAGTCCAAAGAGTGAGAGGAGAGATTTTGTGAGACATCAGGTCCACATGCATCCTGAGAGGTAGGCTACATTCATTTGGATTTAACTAATATGACTTGCATTGACTTAGCTGCACAAGTTAGCCAAATCAGCTAACAATACAACAGCAGCCCAAGCTAACATTACAACAGCAGCCCAAGTTAACGTTACAGCAGCAGCCCAAGCTTATGTTTCAACAGCAGCCCAAGCTAACGTTACAGCAGCAGCCCAAGCTTATGTTTCAACAGCAGCCCAAGCTAACGTTACAACAGCAGCCCAAGCTTATGTTACAACAGCAGCCAAAGCTAACGTTACAGCAGCAGCCCAAGCTAGCGTTACAGCAGCAGCCCAAGCTAACGTTACAGCAGCAGCCCAAGCTAACGTTACAACAGCAGCCCAAGCTAACGTTACAACAGCAGCCCAAGCTAACGTTACAACAGCAGCCCAAGCTAACGTTACAACAGCAGCCCAAGCAAACGTTACAACAGCAGCCCAAGCTAACGTTACAACAGAAGCCCAAGCTAACGTTACAACAGCAGCCCAAGCTAACGTTACAACAGCAGCCCAAGCTAACGTTACAACAGCAGCCCAAGCTAACGTTACAACAGCAGCCCAAGCTAACGTTACAACAGCAGCCCAAGCTAACGTTACAACAGCAGCCCAAGCTAACGTTACAACAGCAGCCCAAGCTAACGTTACAACAGCAGCCCAAGCTAATGTTACAGCAGCAGCCCAAGCTAACGTTACAACAGCAGCCCAAGCTAACATTACAACAGCAGCCCAAGCTAACGTTACAACAGCAGCCCAAGCTAGCGTTACAACAGCAGCCCAAGCTAACGTTACAGCAGCAGCCCAAGCTAGCGTTACAACAGCAGCCCAAGCTAACGTTACAACAGCAGCCCAAGCTAACGTTACAACAGCAGCCCAAGCTAACGTTACAACAGCAGCCCAAGCTAACGTTACAACAGCAGCCCAAGCTAATGTTACAGCAGCAGCCCAAGCTAACATTACAACAGCAGCCCAAGCTAACGTTACAACAGCAGCCCAAGCTAACGTTACAACAGCAGCCCAAGCTAACGTTACAACAGCAGCCCAAGCTAACGTTACAACAGCAGCCCAAGCTAACGTTACAGCAGCAGCCCAAGCTAACGTTACAACAGCAGCCCAAGCTAACGTTACAACAGCAGCCCAAGCTAACGTTACAACAGCAGCCCAAGCTAACGTTACAACAGCAGCCCAAGTAAGGGTCAGCAGACTAGTAAGGGTTTGAACTGTGCAGGCACCCAGACTTTTTACTTCCTCAAATCATTACATTAACTTACAATAAACACATGTGGGGGAAATATCCTAAATTAGAGTTTTAATGTGATATACGGACTATTTAAAAGTTTTTTTCACCTTTGCAGCTAAAACCACTTGCTCTTGCAAAACCCTCTTTTTGTAATCTCAAATCTCAAATAAACATTTTGCGTAATTGAAAGCTGTGAAATGTGATCACCCCGCCCCCCCACACCCTCACCCTCATTCCCGACTTCTTGACTCAAGCTCGCGTCCTGATGTATGTGCTGCATCTGCTTTTATAGATTAAATGTAAAAACGAAAACAAATGTGCTGATCTAGCAGTGGGAGAAGTGCAGGCTCCCTAACATAGCTGTTTCTGTAGTTTTGTTTCATGCACACATGCGCGCGCACACACACTCTCTGAATACACACCCTTACACACTCGGGTACAATCACACACTGTGATACAAACACACCCTCTTGTAATAAGAGGCTTCCTTCATGTTTTTCATTTTTTCATTTTTTCATTTATTGTTTTTGTATAAAATTCTGTATGATGTAACAGTGCATATATTTATATATCAATCATCATACGACAAACATTTTTCAGCTAAACATTACATTACATAAATCAATCTAAGTGTTTTTGTAGCCTAAATGTGACTGTAGGCCTATTTGTTGCTGTTGTGTAATACTTAAGTTAAATGTACCAAGACTGGTCTGTTATGAAAACAACAGCAGAATAAACACACGGTGGCGCTGTGGAGTACAGGAATGAAAGCACAGGCACTGTGTGTGTGTGTGTGTGTGTGTGTGTGTGTGTGTGTGTGTGTGTGGGGTGTGTGTGTGTGTGTTACAGCCCAGTGGGGAGGGGGGGAGGGGGGGAGGGTGTGTTACAGCCCGGTGGGGGGGGGGGAAGAGATGTCAGGAGCTGGCAAATTGAATGTACCATATTACAGCCTATCACCTTAAAAAAACAAGTCCAAACAGAAAACCTTACACCTCTTTACACTTTACACCAAAGAGCACTTGTACCTCTTACATTAGTTTCATTTCATTTCTTAGTTTTACACTCTTTATGAACAAAGACAATGTTATATCTTACAAATTATATGAGAAAATAAAGGACCCTTCAGCACGGGAACACATTGGAATGGATGGGATTACACTTGTAATACCACAATGGATGACCACACAATGTCTCTAAGGATGATGGGTAATGTCATAATGGATGGCACTAAGAATGATGCGTAATGTCTCTAAGGATGATGGGTAATGTCATAATGGATGGCACTAAGAATGATGCGTAATGTCTCTAAGGATGATGGGTAATGTCATAATGGATGGCACTAAGAATGATGCGTAATGTCTCTAAGGATGATGGGTAATGTCATAATGGATGGCACTAAGGATGATGGGTAAAGTGAATGTGAAATTAGAGGGATGCATATCACAGAAAAAGTGAAAATTCAGCAAAAGACAGATTCACAGGTTCTGTATGTATTACAGAATAGGTGTGGAATTTGGTCACACGCTCGGAGCGAAGCCTGATCACCTGAGCACCTGAGCAGCACCCAGGTGTGGGTTCTGCAGGTAGAACAGGTGATGGAGCAGCACCCAGGTGTGGGTCCTGCAGGTAGAACAGGTGATGGAGCAGCACCCAGGTGTGGGTCCTGCAGGTAGAACAGGTGATGGAGCAGCACCCAGGTGTGGGTCCTGCAGGTAGAACAGGTGATGGAGCAGCACCCAGGTGTGGGTCCTGCAGGTAGAACAGGTGATGGAGCAGCACCCAGGTGTGGGTTCTGCAGGTAGAACAGGTGATGGAGCAGCACCCAGGTGTGGGGCCTGCAGGTAGAACAGGTGATGGAGCAGCACCCAGGTGTGGGTCCTGCAGGTAGAACAGGTGATGGAGCAGCACCCAGGTGTGGGTTCTGCAGGTAGAACAGGTGATGGAGCAGCACCCAGGTGTGGGTTCTGCAGGTAGAACAGGTGATGGAGCAGCACCCAGGTGTGGGTCCTGCAGGTAGAACAGGTGATGGAGCAGCACCCAGGTGTGGGTTCTGCAGGTAGAACAGGTGATGGGAGAGTAGGGCACTGAAGCTGCACAGACGGTTTTTATCCTGTCAGCAGCTCTGCTGGTGGACTGCAGGGCATAGAACAGGTGTGTGGAACAGCGATGTGGAACATGGTGTGGTACTGGGTGTGGTACTGAGTGTGGAACAGGGGTGTGGAACAGGGTGTTCTACACACTGTTCCTGGTGCACATCCATGACAATTATATATTTTAAAAAAAACAATATTAATGGGTTAAACATTTATGGTCCAGACCGACCCTTAACAGTAGAACAAAAAGATATCATCATAAACCTGTACTTTTCATTTTTTACATACCATGTTATGATCTCTCAATTTCTACTACATTAATTAATATCCTGTTATTCTCCCAATATGGATATTTACAACCAAAAAGACAGGTGTGTCTGACATTTTCACATACACACCACAGAGATTTATAATTACACACTGCAGAGTATTTTATAAATATACACCACAGAGAGTGTTGTATAATTACACACTGCAGAAATTGTTGTATATTTACACACTGCAGAGTGTTGTATAATTAGACACCAGAGAATGTTGTATGATTACACACAACAGAGAGTATAGTATAATTACACACAGCAAAGTGTTGTATAATTAGACACCAGAGAATGTTGTATAATTACACACAGCAGAGAGTGTAGTATAATTACACACAGCAGAGAGTGTAGTATAATTACACACAGCAGAGAGTGTAGTATAATTACACACAGCAGAGAGTGTAGTATAATTAGACACTGCAGAGAGTGTAGTATAATTAGACACTGCAGAGAGTGTAGTATAATTACACACTGAAGAGAGTGTAGTATAATTAGACACAGACGAGAGTGTAGTGTAATTACACACAGCAGAGAGTGTAGTATAATTAGACACAGCAGAGAGTGTAGTATAATTACACACAGCAGAGAGTGTAGTATAATTACACACAGCAGAGTGTAGTATAATTACACACAGCAGAGAGTGTAGTATAATTACACACAGCAGAGTGTAGTATAATTAGACACCAGAGAATGTTGTATGATTACACACAACAGAGAGTATAGTATAATTACACACAGCAAAGTGTTGTATAATTAGACACCAGAGAATGTTGTATAATTACAAACAGCAGAGAGTGTAGTATAATTACACACAGCAGAGAGTGTAGTATAATTACACACAGCAGAGAGTGTAGTATAATTACACAGCAGAGAGTGTAGTATAATTACACACAGCAGAGAGTGTAGTATAATTACACACAGCAGAGAGTGTAGTATAATTACACACTGCAGAGAGTGTAGTATAATTACACAGCAGTGTAGTATAATTACACACAGCAGAGAGTGTAGTATAATTACACACAGCAGAGAGTGTAGTATAATTACACACAGCAGAGAGTGTAGTATAATTACACACAGCAGATAGTGTAGTATAATTACACACAGCAGAGAGTGTAGTATAATTACACACAGCAGAGAGTGTAGTATAATTACACACAGCAGAGAGTGTAGTATAATTACACACAGCAGAGAGTGTAGTATAATTACACACAGCAGAGAGTGTAGTATAATTACACACAGCAGATAGTGTAGTATAATTACACACAGCAGAGAGTGTAGTATAATTACACACTGCAGAGAGTGTAGTATAATTACACAGCAGAGTGTAGTATAATTACACACAGCAGAGTGTAGTATAATTACACAAAGCAGAGAGTGTAGAATAATTACACACAGCAGAGAGTGTAGTATAATTACACACAGCAGAGTGTAGTATAATTAGACACAACAGAGTGTAGTATAATTACACACAGCAGAGTGTAGTATAATTACACACAGCAGAGAGTGTAGTATAATTACACACTGCAGAGAGTGTAGTATAATTACACACAGCAGAGAGTGTAGTATAATTACACACTGCAGAGAGTGTAGTATAATTACACACAGCAGAGAGTGTAGTATAATTACACACAGCAGAGAGTGTAGTATAATTACACACAGCAGAGTGTAGTATAATTACACACAGCAGACAGTGTAGTATAATTAGACACTGCAGAGTGTGTAGTATAATTAGACACTGCAGAGAGTGTAGTATAATTACACACTACAGAGAGTTTAGTATAATTAGACACAGCAGAGAGTGTAGTGTAATTACACACAGCAGAGAGTGTAGTATAATTAGACACAGCAGAGTGTAGTATAATTACACACAGCAGAGAGTGTAGTATAATTACACACAGCAGAGAGTAGTATAATTACACACAGCAGAGAGTGTAGTATAATTACACACAGCAGAAAGTGTAGTATAATTACACACAGCAGAGAGTGTAGTATAATTAGACACTGCAGAGTTTAAATATTGTATAAATGTTGGTCTGCTGTCCTCTCCAGTAGCCCAGAGATCCTCATGCTCCCCACGGCTCAGTCCTGCGAGGAAGCCGCGTGTGCAAACACACGCAGTTCTTTGGGAGCGGAAATGATAGATCCCTTAGATCCAGGTCCTCCGCTCAGCACTGAGAGATGTAATTCGCTAAAGCCCCCTGAGCCCTACAGAGAGCGACGGTCACTGTAGCGCCTGCACTGCACCACAGTCTCCAGCAGGAGGAGCTCAAGAGGATATCCTGTGTGGGGATCGGGGATGGGGGATGGGGGATGGGGGATGGGGGGGTGGGGGGGACTCTACAAGAGACAGAAATAGTGAGAGCGAGAGACAGACAGAGAAGAAGAGAGAGAGACAGACAGACAGACAGACAGAGAGGGAGCGAGAGACAGACTGACAGACAGAGAGAGAGAGAGAGACAGACTGATAGACAGAAAGAGAAAAAGAGAGAGAGGGAGAGACAGACTGACAGACAGAGAGAAAGAGAGAGAGAGAAAGAGACAGACTGACAGACAGAGAGAAAGAGAGAGAGAGGGAGGTGTCTAAGGGTTCATGCTCTTCCTCCTGTTGCCAGCCTTTCTGTCTGTACGTCAGTCCGTTGCCTCTCCGCCCTCTGTTCCCCACACATCCCCCCTGTGGGTCACCGGTGATTAGCTCCCTCTAGTGGCGGGTTGCTGTGGTGCAGTGCACTGGGGGAGTCCTGGCTGTGGGTCACCGGTGATGAGCTCCCTCTAGTGGCGGGTTGCTGTGGTGCAGTGCACTGGGGGAGTCCTGGCTGTGGGTCACCGGTGATGAGCTCCCTCTAGTGGCGGGTTGCTGTGGTGCAGTGCACTGGGGGAGTCCTGGCTGTGGGTCACCGGTGATGAGCTCCCTCTAGTGGCGGGTTGCTGTGGTGCAGTGCACTGGGGGAGTCCTGGCTGTGGGTCACCGGTGATGCGCTCCCTCTAGTGGCGGGTTGCTGTGGTGCAGTGCACTGGGAGAGTCCTGGTCCTCAGTGAAGCTCTCTGGGCTGCCATCCCCGTCCAGCAGGCTACCGCAGCTGGAGTTTGGAGACAGCGCCCCCTGGAGGAGAAGGTCTTCCCCGCCAAGCCCCACGTCCCCACAGTTGCCCCGCCCCTGGGCCCCGCCCACGTGGTCCTGGTCACTCAGCAGCTTGGAGAGGAAACCGATGTAGCGCATGGTGAGCCTCAGGATCTCGTTCTTGCTCAGTTTCTTGTCCGGCGGGTGGGTGGGGATGAGCTTGCGCAGCTCCGCGAAGGCGCCATTCACATTCTGCTGCCGCCAGCGCTCCCGGCTGTTTGTGAAAATCCTGCGCACGATCTTCGGCTGCCCGGCTGGAGCGAGAAAGAGGAGTAGGAGGAGGAGAGATAAAGAGGAGGTGGAGAGAGAGGAGGTGCAGAGAGAGAGGAGGTGAAGAGAGAAACAGAGGAGGAGGAGAGATAGAGAGGAGGTGCAGAAAAGTGAGTGAACATTTTCACAGTTTTTAGTTATTTCAGTTCATTGGGTGACTGATGTGAGCCTGCAGGGGTCTCTAATGTGGAACCCAGGGAGAACCTGGAACCCTGCCCAGAGTGAGCAGGTACAGGCAGTGTGCAGCTGAGTCTCTACCCGGGGTCTTCAACCCTGGTCCCGCAGAGCCACAAACTTTTCACTTTAAAATCAGCACCCAGTTCAGACCAGGGAGAGTAAACTGTGTAATCAATGCAGAGGAACAATAAAAACCACTCATCACTAAACACTCACCACTCTACATTTTACACTCTACACTCTTCCCTCTACACTCATCACTCATACTCAACACTCCTCACCCAACACTAAACACATATCACTCTTCACTCTACACTTAACACATATCACTCTTCACTCTACACTCATCACTAAACACTCATCACTCATCACTAAACACTCATCACTAAACGCTCATCACTCATCACTAAACACTCATCACTCTGCACTCTACACTCTACACTCTACATTCTACACTCTACACTCTACACTCTACACTCATCACTCTTCACTCTTCACTCTACACTAAACACATATCACTCTTCACTCTACACTAAACACATATCATGCTTCACTACACTAAACACATATCACTCTTCACTCTACACTAAACACATATCACCCATCACTCTACACTAAACACATATCACTCATCACTCTACACTAAACACATATCACTCTACACTAAACACATCTCATGCTTCACTCTACACTAAACACATATCACTCTTCACTCTACACTAAACACATATCACCCATCACTCTACACTAAACACATATCACTCATCACTCTACACTAAACACATATCACTCTTCACTCTACACTAAACACATATCACTCATCACTCTACACTAAACACATATCACTCTTCACTCTACACTAAACACATATCACTTATCACTCTACACTAAACACATATCACTCATCACTCTACACTAAACACATATCACTCTTCACTCTACACTAAACACATATCACTCTTCACTCTACACTAAACACATATCACTCTTCACTCTACACTAAACACATATCACTCTTCACTCTACACTAAACACATATCACTCTTCACTACACTAAACACATATCACTCTACACTAAACACATATCATGCTTCACTCTACACTAAACACATATCACTCATCACTCTACACTAAACACATATCACTCTTCACTCTACACTAAACACATATCACTCTTCACTCTACACTAAACACATATCACTTTTCACTCTACACTAAACACATATCACTCTTCACTCTACACTAAACACATATCACTCATCACTCTACACTAAACACATATCACTCTTCACTCTACACTAAACACATATCACTCTTCACTCTACACTAAACACATATCACTCTTCACTCTACACTAAACACATATCACTCATCACTCTACACTAAACACATATCACTCTTCACTCTACACTAAACACATATCACTCATCACTCTACAATAAACACATATCACTCATCACTCTTCACTCTACACTAAACACATATCACTCATCACTCTACAATAAACACATATCACTCATCACTCTTCGCTCTACACTAAACACATATCACTCATCACTCTACAATAAACACATATCACTCATCACTCTTCACTCTACACTAAACACATATCACTCATCACTCTACAATAAACACATATCACTCATCACTATTTACTCTACACTAAACACATATCACTCATCACTCTACACTAAACACATATCACTCATCACTCTACACTAAACACATATCACTCTTCACTCTACACTAAACACATATCACTCATCACTCTACACTAAACACATATCACTCTTCACTCTACACTAAACACATATCACTCTTCACTCTACACTAAACACATATCACTCTTCACTCTTCACTCTACACTCTACACTAAACACATATCACTCTTCACTCTACACTAAACTCATATCACTCATCACTCTACACTAAACACATATCACTCTTCACTCTACACTAAACACATATCACTCTTCACTCTACACTAAACACATATCACTCATCACTCTACAATAAACACATATCACTCATCACTCTTCACTCTACACTAAACACATATCACTCATCACTCTACAATAAACACATATCACTCATCACTCTACACTAAACACATATCACTCTTCACTCTACACTAAACACATATCACTCTACACTAAACACATATCACTCATCACTCTACACTAAACACATATCACTCATCACTCTACAATAAACACATATCACTCATCACTCTTCACTCTACACTAAACACATATCACTCATCACTCTACACTAAACACATATCACTCATCACTCTACACTAAACACATATCACTCTTCACTCTACACTAAACACATATCACTCATCACTCTACACTAAACACATATCACTCATCACTCTACACTAAACACATATCACTCATCACTCTACACTAAACACATATCACTCATCACTCTACACTAAACACATATCACTCATCACTCAGAGCAGGATGACAACTAATCACTTTGTGACAAAGCTGGCTGTTATAAAATGATTACAAAATCATATGGATATGGAGTATTGCAAATCTGTATTCATTTTAAAAACTCAGCCTAAACATAGCGAAATCCTGCTTCTTGCACACTTGAGAAGCGTGTCTTACCGTACTTATAAAGATTAAAAATGCGCCTACCCTCGTCAATCTCCACCTCGTAAGGAGCAGGACGGCGCCTCCGGTTGCTGGGATACATGCCGTATTGATCCGGGTCGCCGCCAAAGCCACTGTCCAAAAAATGTGCTACATAATTAACAACATAACATGCACACACACTCTCACACACTCACACTCACTCACACATACACACACACACACACACACACACACACACTCACACACACTCACACACATGCACACATATGCATGTATGCACACTCACACTCACACACACACAAATGCCCACGGACTCACAGTCACACTCACACATATGCACATATGCAGACTCACACACACTCACACTCACACACACACAAATGCACACATATACACACGGACTCACACTCTCACACACATGCGCACACATGCACGTATGCAGACTCACACACACTCGCACACACATGCCCACGGACTCACAGTCACACTCACACATATGCACATATGCAGACTCACACACACTCACACTCACACATGCAAACACACACACTCACTCGCACACACTCGCACACACACAGCATGCATATACTCACACGCACACATACACACACAAGTAGGCGTGCACAAGTACACATCAGCACATATAAATTACATTTAAAAATGACCTAGTAGCATTTAGATTTTCATATTGTATTGATCTAAATTGTGTGTAATCCATTTTTAAACTGTGTCCTTGTACCTTTTATGGTGTCTTTTCTAAAACAGGTGGAATATTACTGATATTTAAAGTTACAATTCGGCCAAAATATAACAAATATCTTTTTGTGACAACATTCCAACCAAATCACATGGGACACACTATATACACACTATACACTATACACTATATGGTTATTATTATTATTATTATAATTATTGCACTTATTGCAGTTATTGTGCAATTGCCAAATTTGCATGGAAATATCTGATTTGTTAGTCTTAAAAGATATATTTGAGAATCCATATTCATATATGGATTTGAGAATCCATATTCAATTTTTATTCAACAACTAAATTTACACCATGGAAGCTGTAAAACCAGAGAGCCCATTACAAACAAAAATATGTTTTACCTAAATTGCTTAGTGCTGCATATTTCAATTAAATCAGTAAAATTGCTGTGAGGCTTGTCCAAAACTGTGTGACGAATGTGTCAGGGCTATTTATTCAGGTTGTGTCCTAAACTGTGTGACCAATGTGTCAGGGCTATTTATTCAGGTTGTGTCCTAAACTGTGTGACCAATGTGTCAGGGCTATTTATTCAGGTTGTGTCCTAAACTGTGTGACCAATGTGTCAGGGCTATTTATTCAGGTTGTGTCCTAAACTGTGTGACCAATGTGTCAGGGCTATTTATTCAGGTTGTGTCCTAAACTGTGTGACCAATGTGTCAGGGCTATTTATTCAGGTTGTGTCCTAAACTGTGTGACCAATGTGTCAGGGCTATTTATTCAGGTTGTGTCCTAAACTGTGTGACGAATGTGTCAGGGCTATTTATTCAGGTTGTGTCCTAAACTGTGTGACCAATGTGTCAGGTTGAGAATTAACCATAATTAAAGCTTCGAAAAACATTGACCCGTCTTTCTTAAATTGCTGAGAAAAAGGCAAACCTGCATTGCTGTTAGATTGAATGCAGCTCTTCCCACATGCAAAAGGTCTGGAAAAATCATATATGATCATACTTGAAACGTTTTGAGAGATTGAGAGAGTGGAAAAAAACATTGAGAGATTGTAGAATTGTATACAAATACAGTCAAGCCGGAAAGTCTGCACACCCCTTTGACCTTCTCCACATTTTATTACGTTACAGACTTATACTACAATAGATTGAGTTCATTTTTTGCCTCAAACATCTACACACAATAGCCAATAATGACGAAGTGAAAACAGGTTTTTAGAAAATATGCTATTTCATTTTACTGACAAAAATATGTATTTAGGGGTTACATATCTGTACACACCCTTAGCCTAATACTTGGTTGCTGCACCTTTGGCAGTGATTACAGCTTCAAGGCGTCTTGGGAAAGAAGCCACGAGCTTGGCACACTTGTTTCTGGCCATTTTTGCCCATTCCTCTATGCAGCTCTGGCTGGGCCACTCAAGGACATGCACAGACTTTCTCCAAAGCCACTCCTTTGTTTTCTTGGCTGTGTGCTTCGGGTCGTTGTCATGTTGGAAGGTAAACCTTTGCCCCAGTCTGAGGTCCAGAGCGCTCTAGAGCAGGTTTTCTTCAAGGATCTCAGTGTACTTAGCTGCATTCATCTTTCCCTCTATCAGGACTAGTCGCCCCGTTCCCGCTACTGAAAAATATCCCCACATCATGATGCTGCCACCGCCATGCTTCACTGTAGGGATGGTATTAGCCAGGTGATGAGCGGTGCCTGGTTTCCTCCAGACGTGACGCTTGGTATTCAGACCAAAAAGCTCAATTTTGGTTTCATCAGACCAGAGAATCTTGATTCTCATGGTTTGAGAGTTCTCTAGGTGCCTTTTGGCAAACTCCAAGCAGGCTGTGATGTGCCCAGAGCCGGTTTTTGGCATAGGCAGTATAGGCAAATGCTAAGGGCGCCACCACCCAGAGGGGGCGCAACAAATGGGGAAAAAAAAAAAGAAAAAAGTTTCGCTTTAAAAAAAAACAAAATTAGTAATTATTTTTTACTAATACTACTAGTTAACACTGTTATTTCGAAATATTAAATAACCCCACAACAACCAGCGTAGCTCTATAGCATAGCCTATTAAATAATAATAATTTCTTAGTTCATGTCACCCCGCCCCCCTCCAGCCAGGCAATTAGACTTTACCTGCGCTCCCTCGCTGGGCAATGGTAAAGTGTGGCTATCTGACGTGACCCTCGCATTATACGCTATCAACATGTCGAAAAGACCAAAGCTGTCCAGTGCTCAGGGAAGGAAAAGAAGAGGAGGAACAACGTGAAAAGGGCAGAGGTACAGTAACGTTAATGTGATGAAATGAATTGTCTAGTGCTCTCTGACTTTAGGCGCATTCTTGCCCCGGTACCGGGGGCGCTTGGGTTGAAGAGGATAGTGCCAGATAACTTAAGTTAGCTAGCTAATATTACTGTAGCCGAGCGTTACATTAGCTAGTCACTAGTCACTCACACACACATCAGCTCTCTGTCACTCTGCACCTTCTTGCTAGCTAGCTGGACAGCGGCAAGAGAATGGTCGCCTCATCTTGAAAAATACATAGACTATGCGTGTATAACAGTAGCCTACATAAAATAAAAGTAGGCTACATAACAACTAATAAAAATAAGAGAACTGTAGTACCAGTCATCATCAGGGAAATTAGGTCTATTCAGCAGGTGTTAGTCCTGTGTCATATTGTAGGCTACATTTTTATTGACATCTGGTTACCCTGTAATCAAAATGCTATTTCTTTTCATCTCCTTTATAATTAATTGTTGTAGTAAGCCTTTGGTTTGTTGTGTTACAGTTCATAATCTCTAAAGTTAGTTTATATAGTTAGTTACATCAGTGTTTTAAAGTGCATATCATTAATGTTAATGCCAAATAAGCTTTCCCATTATGCTATATTAGTATTACACTGCAGTTTACTGCTTTTTTTGGACTGTAAATGTAAATCTACATTTCATTGTAATGACAATAATGTTTAATTAAATTTCCATTAGTATGCATGCCCATCTTATGTACAGTATAGCAGACATGCATCTTTTTAAGTTTTTCATCTTTATTCTTTAAAAATTACTAATAGACTAACACCCAATGGTTATACACTCTTCTTCTCTCTTCAGATGCACTTCTGAAATATTTGAATCCCACCCCTGCAAATGTTGGGCCACCTGCAGACACCTCCACCTCAGAAGCACCGAGCACTCCCCCTGCCCCCTCCACCTCAGAAGAGCCCAGCTCACAACGCACAGCCACAGCACCATCGAGCACTCCCACTGCCCCCTCCACCAAAATTATATTTTACCTTACTTTATTTATGGCAGTAGACTACTGGTTTCTTTAATATACATATTAAAGATAATATATTGTAAATATCTATAATAATAATGTCACTTGTTCACTGTTTTGATGTTAACTGTTTGATTTTGTGGGTTATTTTCAGTAAAAGAAAAATGTGAAAACAAAAGTGTGAGTGCATGTTATTGGTAGTGAATAAACTGTGATGCAAGGGGGCGCCAGATAAAATTCTGCCTAGGGCAGCCAATTAGTCAGAGCCGGCCCTGGATGTGCCTTTTACTAAGGAGGGGCTTCTGTCTGGCCACTCTACCATAAAGGCCTGATTGGTGGAGTGCTGCCTGGATGGTTGATCTTCTGAAAGGTTCTCCCATCTCCACAAGGATACGCTGGAGCTCTGTCAGAGTGACCCTCGGGTTCCTGCTCACCTCCCTGGTTAATGCACCTCAGCTCACTTTTGGGTGTCATGTCAAAGGGTGTGCACACTTGTGTACATATAATATTTTACATTTAGATTTTTTATAAATTAGCACAAATGTCTAAAAACCTGTTTTCATTTTGTCATTATGGGCTATTTTGCGTAGAATTTTGAGACAAAAAATGAACTCAATCTATTGTAGAATATGTCTGTAAGGTAATAAAACGTGGAGAAGGTGAAAGGGGTGTGCAGACTTTCCGGCTTGACTGTATATAATATTATACTAATCAAATATTTGTATACAATTCTACAATCTCTCAATGTTTTTATAGGGACTACCATGATAGGAACTATTTAATTTTAGTCTGAAATGTATAGCCTATATGCTAGTTCTCTACAACATATTTATTTTATAAGTTTTGCCTATGTGATTTTTTTATAGGATTTTTACAGACCTTTTGCATATGGGTTTGTCCACGATTATATTATAGTCTACTAGTGCTTAACCAGTAAATAAGCCACAAACATTGGCCCGACCATTTCAAAATATATCCACATATTTTACACATTTACCTACAAAATAAAGTGCACTTTACCTGTTAACTGCGGTCAGCGGCGGCGCGACGTTGCTGTACAGCATCGCTCGGGCCGGCAGAGGGAACGCCGGGGGGCTGAGCTGCACCATTCGGGTTTCGTTGAACGTATCCCGGCGGGGCAGCGGCAGGGGTAGCGGCGGTCTACAGAGTTCTGTGGTCTGCACTGCGTGACCGTCCTCTTTCTGCTCCCCGCCTTTTATATCGGGTGCCCCTCCCCTCCTCCCGAGCTCGATCACCGCCACTTCCTTTTTTAGTTCGATGGCGTCATAAGCCGTCTCCTTGGTAACGCCATTAACGATGACAGTCCCGTTGCAGTGATCGGCGGTGACCGTCTCCCCTCTCCCCTGGTTCTCCTTCGAGTCTGCCGTCGCTGCCGCCGCCGCCGCCGTGGTCTCCCGGTGCTCGGTGACCGGTCCGTCGTGTGTAGGGTCCAGTCTTAGCGAGCCGCACGGTTCCTCGCGTGGACTGCTCCGGCTCGCTTCCCCTTCCACTTTTTCCATCATGATAGTAGGACGCGAGTGAACATAAAATAGCATGTGCCGAGGCTTCTGCGTGGGAATGCACAAACACAACCCATAGGGACGAATCACACCTCCGTCCCAGTTATTCCAATATAGGCGAATACAGGCCTATAATTGTATCACCTGCATGAAAAAGAGTACATGTTTTAGCTACGCATGCGCATATTTGGTATATATTAGGCTGTGCGAATTTGTAGCTATTTGAGGTCGTTTAAAATCATCACCAAAAGAATGGTAGCCTATGCGATGACCTCTCGAAGACGAACATGGCCGTTGGTGCCATTCAATTTGGCCTGTATATAGTTGTACTTTAACTGTCGCGGTGATACGCACGCCATTCGGGGTCCAGTCAGATGCATTGTCGGGGTGATAAAGCGTTCATATAATGCGGGGTTCAGCCGGATCTAACTTTTTTAAATCTGAAATTACTCCATCTTGTAGGTTTGTTTAAAATTATATATATATTTTTTGCAATTCCCGCGGTGTTGTATAGCCTAGCCTATATGCTCCTATGCATATAGGCTACCTAAATTGCATTAGCGCGTTGGTCTAGCCTACTCATGAAATATCAAATGTATAACATATTACTGCAAAAATCATATGAATAATATTGACTAAATATCACAGAATAAGATTTAAGACACAGTTGCACGTTAGGCTATAGCCTATTAGCTGTGCCCCAATGGATGTTGGTATTTCATCTGACAGTGCGCTTAACAATGAGCCCATGTCACGTTGTCTCTCTTGGACTGGACCCGTCACTCCTGGAAGGTGAGGCACGCGCACGCGGTCTTTATCAGCCACGAACACTGAGCCACAGCAAACGGGTTTAACGGTTAGACTTCGTCTATCTCTACTCTAAGCACGACGTTCTTAGAAACCTGTGTTTCGGGTGGTCTTTTTTTCTGGAAAGTCGCGCTATTAGATTACTTTTCAGAGGTTTTTGTTTAAACGTGGTCGGCCGACAGATAATCAGATAATGTAGACCATAGGTGCCGGTGCTGCGAAATAGGCTATCTGACATTAAATCGGACAGCATATCCTATAGTTTCACGATAAACAAATAACCTGTGGTATGATACGACATGTAGGGTAAACTATATTGTTAAATGTTGGAACTATGCAGTGTCATTCAGGTTTGAAAATGTTGCAAGCTATGTTTTTGGAGAGAGAGTTGCGACTGAAATTAGGCCTAACTAGCTACTGCCATTTTGTGAAGGTCATATTTTTTTTAAAGTAAAAACATAAAAACATTACATTGTGTGGCAGTGGCTAATGTGTCTATTCCTGCATGATAAAGGCCATGTAGGCTAGTGACCAAAATGCGTCTATAGGACTGCAAATGTTCCTTATTACGAAATGTTTATTCTGAATATGTAGCATATAAAAATATATAAAACGCGATGCAACAACTAAATAATTGCTCTCTCTGGGGAAAAGGCATGAATGCCAAACGTGACGATATGCTGACAATGTATTGCTAACATTTTCGACAGCCTGTTTGATTTATATATGAAAATGTCTCTTTTTCGTTTGACTTTGGTGCTGTGCCTTTTCTCCCTAGTCGAAACGGTTTCTGTTGTCCGATAATATCATTTAATTTTTTGCTTTGATAACATTTCGGTAACATTTAGTCAGCAGGGATAAAAATTAATTATTTAAATAAAATGTCATATTTTGTATATGTATTTACTTTAGGTTAGTAATTCACACACATTAAAACTTTGGTGTTAAAGCAGTCTTTAAAAAAACACATACATGATTTAAAAAATGATTTCGTTTTTGTTTGGAATTTTTTTCGTCGTTCAGCAGGATTTAAGTGAGCATTCGCTTATTTCCTTGGAGCTTTTCCTCACTAAAGAGATTGAGAAACACCTGGAGCTGTGGGAAATAAAATCTACCGTTTCCAACTTTTATCCTTCAGTCCGTTGCCGAATTATTACCTGGTGCTTTGCATTTCTGCTATAGAAAATATGTGCATGTAGCCATGCTTCGAATAGCTACAGCCTAACACGAAATCATTGGATCACAATAGCATTGTCTTGAACAGTTTACGCTCACCATATGTGTATTCATAAAATTATATTCTTAAACAAATACCTAAAGGAATAATAATAATAATAATAATAATAATAATAATAATAATACGTTAAAATATCTACTCTATGCTACTGTCCGTCGTTTATTCGTCGTTGAAAATTAATTATGTAAATAATGTAGTTATCTAAAGACCAACATTCAAATATGGTAACATTACTTATGTTAATTATTAATGCGCTAAGCCTTTTATTTGAACTACTTCGTGGAATGTATCGAATAATTTCATGTTTCATGTGAGGAAAAGTAGATCGGCGAGGTAAAGCTATTCGTCCTGAATTCTTCCTTTTAAAAATCGAAGGGAAACGGGCCTCGTTCGTCCAGCAAACCAGAAAACATTCAAAATGTCCGCAGTATGAAAGCATAACGAAGTAATGAGCAGAAATACAGTGACTTTCATTTAAACAAAAATTAAATATAATATTCAATTAAACCCAGGTTGCAGTGAAATGTTTTTAATATTATTATTATTATTTGCTTACCGTCTGCGGAGTGTTGTTGATATTAGTCTGTGTGTGGAGCCATTTTGTGAGGGGTCATCCATGTCTGAGCTTTTAGATTCAGTGGAGTGCTGTGCGGAGCTGGAAGTGAGGTCTATATAATCCCACATCACGTCCCACGCGCCGCTTCGTATGAGGAGCGGAACACGCGTGCAATGTGGCCAGGAGAGATAAGCGCGCGACAGCGGCCACTTCGTATTCGATAAGCACTTAAACCCATTATTTATGAAATGATTCATTATTATTTGTCTTTTTTTCCACCACAGAGGACAAAAAAAAAACGTTAAAATGTATAGGTTTATTGAGCAGGAACATGCATATGGACAATTTTAGAATAGCCTAGTCTACGTTAGACTAGGCTACTTGAATTTTTTTCTATTTTTTGAATATTAGACTAAAACATTTGGAGGCATCATCAAGCATAACCGTAAAACTGCGATTTTAATTATATGGACTATATACAATATTTAGAGAATACACCTACACTTATGTGTGTTTTAACCATATTTGAAATTTTTGGTATATTTTCCCGACTGTGCTATGATTGGCATGTGGAAATAAAAGAGCACATATAAATATGCATATAGAATGTCTGTCAGAAGCATGGTATTTCCTTCAGTAATAATTAAAGAAGATAGAAGAGCGCGTGAATCTCTGTTATTTCTGTAACTGATATAAAGGTACAAATGTGGCTTGTAGCAAAAAAATAATAATAAAAAAAAAAAAAATTAAAATAAGGGCAGTTAGCTTGTGGTTGGATGCGGTTCGATTGATTCGTCCCTTATTAACGTCAATTTAATTTTGTTTCATGAGTAGCAACTGCCAGCACTGGTGAGGACGCGATGGTCGTGCAAATTGTAGACTATACGTGTGGGCCTATATGGTGTATTTTGGTGGCTTAGTAGGCTATTTCTGCATTGGACACGCCTGCGTTGGTTTGTGCACAGGCAATAAGCCAATCTTAACGCTGTCTTTGGGTCACGTCTCATTTCAATTAAGTGAATCGCACACAGTCGACTGCACGAGATCGACCGGGCAGCCTACTGCACGAGATTGACGCACATTTCCCCACAGCGCGAGAGCCATCTTGAATATGGTGAATTCGAATTTGGGTCTGATAACGCAAACCGTCGACAGAGTACTATTCTCATGAGAATTCTATCTCACACGAGTTTCTTCTGTTCTGGGCGGGAAACAGCGGATGAAGGGTGTATGGAGAGTGTCCATATATTAGTTTGTGACATTATGAAAACAGTAATATACAAATTAAGAATATCTTAAGAAAAATAGGCTAAACGATGACGAGTGTCAAAACGGAAAAGGTGAAAACTGAGATTAAAGCCGGCTAGGTCTGAATGAAAGATTTTTATTTTCTCTTTTCATTTAGGCTACTATGACTTTCCGGATATTGGAAATATGCAGGGTATTTGTTTGAAATGTATTTAAGATTAAATGTTGGACGTAGCGAAATTCATAGATTTGGAAACGCCCAGTACCTTCATTCGATTACACTGGAATGTATTTTCTAGAACCGCACCAAATTCTAAAATATATACACTACTAGCAGTGTAAACCAGTTATTATTGTATGTTACTATCGTATATTATTGTATTTACTACCATTACTATTACTGATGCAACTATACCCAATAATAATAATAAGCGGCTATTGATGTCGTGCCTTGTTAGGCCTACTAAGGAGCAACATGAATAAAATAATTAAAATGGAATTCAATAAAGGACTTCTGTGGTAGCAGGTTATTCTCCCATATTTTCCTGGGCGATTTCAGCAGCGGGTCCAGTTGAAGGAGATTTGTCTGAATTGGCTTAACCCTCAAAGGACCGCCTTGCGGAGACCGATAAGACCATATCAGTGCCGTGCGCGCGGAGCGCGGCAACGGGTAACAGGGGAACCGTTCCTGTGCCCCCGCGCGCCAGAGCCTGCATGCAGTGATGTCCCGGTTCCCAAAAGCAGAGGCTTCTCCCCACCAGTCGTATCCTTAACGGTCTCATTTAATTTAGAAAAAGTGTGTAGCCTAAATAAAAATTATTATTATTAGAAAAGTTGCATTATACTATGCTATATAGGCTACATTATTATTAGTAATCGCCGTCTCGACTAAATTATAAACGCAAGTATTAGTATTACTATTGATAACACATTGTTCACTATTGACGTTATGATTAATAGACCAATAGTCCACATATAATTTAAACAATTGCAATAAATTTTATTGGAAAATGTAATTTTTAATTCCCATTTGATTCGGCGGGATGTTGCGAATGCAAATGATGCCGTTTACTCCTCACCGGGACATTTCCTGTGTGTTAGCACGTTTCTTTCTCATGGATGTAAAAAATTGCCTGCCATGATTCAACCTTTATTTAGAAAATGGAACTGCAAGGTACTTTAATAATTAAAATAATGCATCAAAAAGGCAAGCACAGTCCACGTAAATCCGATGACAATCCGTTTAAATAATTTGAGACGAGATGGTTGCACAGGTCAATTTCTGCCTCCGATGTTTCGGGAAAACAAGGCCTGCAAGTGATGGGCTCCCTCTTATTACACACTGGCATAAACAAAAGCAAACAAAATAAAGAAAACTTGAGTGCATTGGTCGATCACGATGTTGCTCAGACATTTGTATATTACAGCCCTCGCATTCTGTCACGATATTCCCTTTCCTGTGTCCGTCACAAGTGAATCCTGTCACGACTAACATCCTGTGCTGGCGCTAATGTGAGGTGGATGTCGGAGCCAAAGGAAATGTGTTGTTCTGCCATATATCGCTTCCTCACTTTCCCTGTGCGGTACATGAACATCGTTTTAAGAGTACGAGTAGAATGTAATATTAAGAGGAAAACGGAAATGTTTCTGCGAAAGGGTTAGGGTTAGGGATTATTCCAACTGCTGACAAACTGGACTAAAACGTCACGATGCGGGAATCAGCCACGGGCTCCGTTCACGTGCATGCCGGGACTACATCCATTTAACCTACCGAATTTGCATCCTGAAAATATGAATATTTGTAATTGATTAGTTTACTATAAACGATGAATCATTAATGTTTTATTTCATTATTTTTTTTGTATTTCAACCAAATTGGACTGAGGATCGAATGAAACCGATGAATGGATTAAACACTTTCTCGGCGATCATAAAACACATATACAATGCCCTCCACAATGTTTCGGACAAAAAATGATTTTGTTCTTGATTTTGTTCTGTGCTCCCAAATTTTAGATTTTTAATCAAACAATTCAGATGTGGTTAAAGTGCAGATCTTCAGCTTTTATTAATGGGTATTTTTATATAATTTGTTTTCACCATGTAGAAATGACAGCATTTAATATATACATGTGTGAAACGTGGTGGGGGTGTTATGGTTTGGGCATGTGTGTGAAACGTGGTGGGGGTGTTATGGTTTGGGCATGTGTGTGAAACGTGGTGGGGGTGTTATGGTTTGGGCATGTATGTGAAACGTGGTGGGGGTGTTATGGTTTGGGCATGTATGTGAAACGTGGTGGGGGTGTTAAGGTTTGGGCATGTGTGTGAAACGTGGTGGGGGTGTTATGGTTTGGGCATGTATGTGAAACGTGGTGGGGGTGTTATGGTTTGGGCATGTATGTGAAACGTGGTGGGGGTGTTATGGTTTGGGCATGTATGTGAAACACGGTGGTGGGGGTGTTATGGTTTGGGCCTGTATGTGAAACGTGGTGGGGGTGTTATGGTTTGGGCATGTATGTGAAACACGGTGGTGGGGGTGTTATGGTTTGGGCATGTATGTGAAACGTGGTGGGGGTGTTATGGTTTGGGCATGTATGTGAAACGTGGTGGTGGGGGTGTTATGTTTTGGGCATGTATGTGAAACGTGGTGGGGGTGTTATGGTTTGGGCATGTATGTGAAACGTGGTGGGGGTGTTATGGTTTGGGCATGTATGTGAAACGTGGTGGGGGTGTTATGGTTTGGGCATGTATGTGAAACACGGTGGTGGGGGTGTTATGGTTTGGGCCTGTATGTGAAACACGGTGGTGGGGGTGTTATGGTTTGGGCATGTATGTGAAACGTGGTGGGGGTGTTATGGTTTGGGCCTATGTGTGAAACGTGGTGGTGGGGGTGTTATGGTTTGGGCCTATGTGTGAAACGTGGTGGGGGTGTTATGGTTTGGGCATGTGTGTGAAACGTGGTGGTGGGGGTGTTATGGTTTGGGCCTATGTGTGAAACGTGGTGGGGGTGTTATGGTTTGGGCATGTATGTGAAACGTGGTGGGGGTGTTATGGTTTGGGCATGTATGTGAAACACGGTGGTGGGGGTGTTATGGTTTGGGCCTGTATGTGAAACGTGGTGGGGGTGTTATGGTTTGGGCATGTATGTGAAACGTGGTGGGGGTGTTATGGTTTGGGCATGTATGTGAAACGTGGTGGGGGTGTTATGGTTTGGGCATGTATGTGAAACACGGTGGTGGGGGTGTTATGGTTTGGGCCTGTATGTGAAACGTGGTGGGGGTGTTATGGTTTGGGCATGTATGTGAAACGTGGTGGGGGTGTTATGGTTTGGGCATGTATGTGAAACGTGGTGGGGGTGTTATGGTTTGGGCATGTATGTGAAACACGGTGGTGGGGGTGTTATGGTTTGGGCATGTATGTGAAACGTGGTGGGGGTGTTATGGTTTGGGCATGTATGTGAAACGTGGTGGGGGTGTTATGGTTTGGGTATGTATGGCTGCCACAGGTGCTGGCTCACTTGTCTTCATTGATGTAACTGCTGATAGCAGCAGTAGAATTAATTATGAAGTGTACAGTAGAATTAATATATATAATAATATAATGTAATAATAATAATTAATTCTGCACAGAAACATCTTTTCTGCGTATCAAGTTCAGGCAGATGCCCAACGGCCAAAAAACTGAAAAATTATTGACTCTCCAAGTCAGTCACCTGATACGACTCCAACTGAACACGCGTTTCAGATCCTGAAGAGAAAAACCATGGCAACTAGCCCCTGAAACAAGCAGGAGATGAAGATGGCTGCAGTCCAGGCCTAGCAGAGCATCACCAGAGAAGATACCCAGTACAGGCCTGGCAGAGCATCACCAGGGAAGATACCCAGTACAGGCCTGGCAGAGCATCACCAGGGAAGATACCCAGTACAGGCCTGACAGAGCATCACCAGGGAAGATACCCAGTACAGGCCTGGCAGAGCATCACCAGGGAAGATACCCAGTACAGGCCTGGCAGAGCATCACCAGGGAAGATACCCAGTACAGGCCTGGCAGAGCATCACCAGGGAAGATACCCAGTACAGGCCTGGCAGAGCATCACCAGGGAGGATACCCAGTACAGGCCTGGCAGAGCATCACCAGGGAAGATACCCAGTACAGGCCTGGCAGAGCATCACCAGGGAAGATACCCAGTACAGGCCTGGCAGAGCATCACCAGGGAGGATACCCAGTACAGGCCTGGCAGAGCATCACCAGGGAAGATACCCAGTACAGGCCTGGCAGAGCATCACCAGGGAAGATACCCAGTACAGGCCTGGCAGAGCATCACCAGGGAGGATACCCAGTACAGGCCTGGCAGAGCATCACCAGGGAAGATACCCAGTACAGGCCTGGCAGAGCATCACCAGGGAAGATACCCAGTACAGGCCTGGCAGAGCATCACCAGGGAGGATACCCAGGACAGGCCTGGCAGAGCATCACCAGGGAAGATACCCAGTACAGGCCTGGCAGAGCATCACCAGGGAAGATACCCAGTACAGGCCTGGCAGAGCATCACCAGGGAGGATACCCAGTACAGGCCTGGCAGAGCATCACCAGGGAAGATACCCAGTACAGGCCTGGCAGAGCATCACCAGGGAAGATACCCAGTACAGGCCTGGCAGAGCATCACCAGGGAGGATACCCAGTACAGGCCTGGCAGAGCATCACCAGGGAAGATACCCAGTACAGGCCTGGCAGAGCATCACCAGGGAAGATACCCAGTACAGGCCTGGCAGAGCATCACCAGGGAGGATACCCAGTACAGGCCTGGCAGAGCATCACCAGAGAAGATACCCAGTACAGGCCTGGCAGAGCATCACCAGGGAAGATACCCAGTACAGGCCTGGCAGAGCATCACCAGGGAAGATACCCAGTACAGGCCTGGCAGAGCATCACCAGGGAAGATACCCAGTACAGGCCTGGCAGAGCATCACCAGGGAATATACCCAGTACTGGCAGAGCATCACCAGGGAAGATACCCAGTACAGGCCTGGCAGAGCATCACCAGGGAATATACCCAGTACAGGCCTGGCAGAGCATCACCAGGGAAGATACCCAGTACAGGCCTGGTAGTGCATCATCAGGGAAGATACCCAGTACAGGCCTGGTAGTGCATCACCAGGGAAGATACCCAGTACAGGCCTGGCAGAGCATCACCAGGGAAGATACCCAGTACAGGCCTGGCAGAGCATCACCAGGGAAGATACCCAGTACAGGCCTGGCAGAGCATCACCAGGGAAGATACCCAGTACAGGCCTGGCAGAGCATCACCAGAGAAGATACTCATCACCTGGTCATGTCTGAGGGTCACACGCTCTGGTCATGTCTGAGGGTCACACGCTCTGGTCATGTCTGAGGGTCACACGCTCTGGTCATGTCTGAGGGTCACACGCTCTGGTCATGTCTGAGGGTCACACGCTCTGGTCATGTCTGAGGGTCACACGCTCTGGTCATGTCTGAGGGTCACACGCTCTGGTCATGTCTGAGGGTCACACGCTCTGGTCATGTCTGAGGGTCACACGCTCTGGCCATGTCTGAGGGTCACACGCTCTGGTCATGTCTGAGGGTCACACGCTCTGGTCATGTCTGTGGGTCACACGCTATGGTCATGTCTTGCAAGCAAAGGATATGTGACAAAGTATTTAACATAAGTATTTTAATTTAAATAACATTAATATGTGTCAAACATTATAGTGCCCTGATGTATAAAAAGTGCTGTAATTTCTAAATGGTGAAACCAAAATGTATAAAAAATATGTTTTAACAAAAGGTGAGAATCTGCACTTTAACCACATCTGAATTGTTTGATTACAAATCTAAAATTGTGGAGTACAGAGCCAAATCAAAAAGTATGTCTATGTCCCAAACATTGTGAAGGGCACTGTAGCTTATTTTACTTCCCAATTCGTTTTTCAAACTCTCGAATAACATATTGTTTTGATTCATATTTGTTAAAATATGAACCTTTCAAGAACTTTTCATAAAGATGCGGTTTAATCAACGTGGTATAGTGTGTAACCTTAATTGAGGCTTTAAATTGAATTGGCATACTGAGGTTATATTCCCTTGCATGAAAAGAACCACTGCCATTTCACGTGAACCTACTGTTAAAATATGCTCTAAATCTTTTCATAAGCTACTAGAAACATGTCCAATATTAACTTGACCTGCGTTTGTATAGGTGCTTTACTCCCTCTTCTGGCCACTGCATGTTACTACAGGAGGGACTGTGAAGGTGGATTTATTCTGATACTCAGGGCCGCGTTTCCCGATAACGATCAATTTTAGGGTTAAGTGCGATTTCAACGAGCGATTCTACGATGGCTCTAATTTGTAACACGCGTTTCCCAAAACAGTTCTTGAAGCGTGAACGCGCAGTCACCTCTTAAGAGCTACTTAACCAGAGGTGTAAAATCTGGGTTCAGAAAGTTAATAGTCGTCCCCAGTATTTAGTTCCAATCACCTGGATTTGGTCATTTGCACAATTCTTCAGCCAGGAGGTAGAACTAATTAGTGAAATCAGCTGGCTGAGTTCATGGGTGGAAGAAACACATGGCAGGACTTTTCCTTTCTGATCCCTGGATTTTACATCTCTGTACTTCCATCTGTGGTGCTGCTGATACGGGAGGAGGAGGGACGATAGATTGGGAGACGCGAACCCCACTGTGATGCCCAATACATGGCCGGTTAGGCACGTCAAAGTTTATTTTGAAATAAAATCTTTTTCCCACAGATTTTACTTGTCTCAAACTTATTTATTTATAGGGCTATTTAAGGAATGGCTTTTATGGGTAATTTACAAATATATAAAAATAAGTCAATTAAAAATAAATAAATAAACGTGAATATTCTTGCATCTAACATCACTATAAAAAAACAATCAGTGGTTATGGTAACCGTAAAAAGAAATGAACACTAACATGAAAAATCAAATAAAGTATGTGATTTATGGGCTTCTAAAACGCACTCAACAGTCTACGACTGCTCTGGAGTAATCATTAATCTACGAGCATTTCTAAGAGCGTCTTAAGTTAAAATGCTTTTGGGAAACGCGCCCCAGGTTGATTCAGGTTGACTCATTTAAAACTAGAATGGCACTCAGAGAGATGCTACACCCGCCATGGGGCTAAAACTGTGATTTTGCACTGTGAAGGCGGGGCATTGACCGATTGAAAACAATACCCCCTGAGGTTCCAGAGAGAGCGAAGAGTATTTTACTCTGTGTGCGACAAGGGATAGTTCTATGGGCAAAACCAAAATAGATTAAAAATTTCCTTTCATTAAAGCTAGAGTAGGCAACTTTCTCAACGGTCACATTTGTGGTCAAAACATTTCAAAGTCATAACGTCCCTTGGCTCTGCGCACAGAAAAAGAGACACACCTCCACCCCAACTGCTTCCACACACTGCAGAATTTGAGTGTATAAACACAGTGTATGGTGTTGGATTTCTCTCACAACAGTTCATTATGTGGTTGCTACTGAACATGACCGTATATTTTTCAAACAAAAAAGTTCCATACTCCAGCTTTAAATCCGAAAATGTGTCTCTCCAAGGCCCTCTGGCATTTGCGTGTAGACTAACTGCACGCACCCTGCAGGGAAAGGTTCAGGCGGGTTTGATTCGGCAGTTCTTCGTTTTGTCCACCAGATGTCACTCTAACTCCGTCCCAGTGTCGTTGCGAGGGAGATCTTCTGCTGCAGCAGGTTGTGACGTCAACTTTTCTCACGCCGTGTACGTGTGTATTTTAATTTTGTCTTACCCTTTATTTAACCAGGTAGGCTATAGGAGAATTCGGTTCTCTTTTGCAGTGACGACCTGTGGAGTCAACGTAGGCAGAAATGCAAGAGCAATAATTCTGTAGCCAATCAGATATAGGGTGTGATTATTTGGCCAGTTATAGAACTTTGATGACCTTTCTATATGCACTTACTGTACGTCGCTTTGGATAAAAGCGTCTGCTAAATGACTGTAATGTAATGTAATGTTTTCGTGGGAATTTGGGCAGCTCTCCTACTCTTTTTCGAAAAGGGCCTTGTAATCTTTATTTATACAGGGTAGGTTGACTGAGCACACATGCTCTTGAACAGCAACACCAGCAACAATTCCACACCTGCTTAGCCATGAGAAGGGTACAGGGTGGTATAGCTGCTTAGCTTCAGCAGTTAGCCATGAGAAGGGTACAGGGTGGTATAGCTGCTTAGCTTCAGCAGTTAGCCATGAGAAGGGTACAGGGTGGTATAGCTGCTTAGCTTCAGCAGGTTATCATGAGAAGGGTACAGGGTGGTATAACTGCTTAGCTTCAGCAGTTAGCCATGAGAAGGGTACAGGGTGGTATAGCTGCTTAGCTTCAGCAGTTAGCCATGAGAAGGGTACAGGCTGGTATGGCTGCTTAGCTTCAGCAGTTAGCCATGAGAAGGGTACAGGGTGGTATGGCTGCTTAGCTTCAGCAGTTAGCCATGAGAAGGGTACAGGGTGGTATAGCTGCTTAGCTTCAGCAGTTAGCCATGAGAAGGGTACAGGGTGGTATAGCTGCTTAGCTTCAGCAGTTAGCCATGAGAAGGGTACAGGGTGGTATAGCTGCTTAGCTTCAGCAGTTAGCCATGAGAAGGGTACAGGGTGGTATGGCTGCGGCTTGTGTCTTTCACCTTTTTGTGTTTTTCTCAGTAATTCCTTCATGTAGCACAAGTACACAATGTCACTCTCACCATCACCACCACTACAGCCTCTATCTAAACTGATCTCACCACTACAGCCTCTATCTAAACTGATCTCACCACCACTACAGCCTCTATCTAAACTGATCTCACCACCACTACAGCCTCTATCTAAACTGATCTCACCACCACTACAGCCTCTATCTAAACTGATTCAATCGCAGGTGAAATTAGAGCAGCTAAGGCCTGGGTATTCATTATTCTGTTGTGTTTATAAAACTTTATATTCTTATAAAAATATATATTTTTATATTCTTATAAAAAGAAAAAAAATAAGTAAAATATCAATGTCCAATCACATGACTGGAAAATGTCCGCAGGTCACTCAGTGACATCGACAGCGGTTCCGTCTCAGCCAATGAGATGCCTCTCTGGTGACATCATTGAGGTGCTGTGAAAGCACCCTGTTCTCTGGCTAGAACAAAGAGCAGAAACGGAACTGTGGAGGTGATTCTCCCGCAGAAAATCACATTCTGCAAATCTGTGCGTGGCTTTCAGAGTCTATTGATCCATGTGCCTGAGACGAGCTGTGTTCACCGCCAGACTTATGCCATATTACCTCATCTTTGCAAAAGCCCAAATAATGCACTTTCAGCATAGGTTTCGGGTTCTGAAACGGTCCGAATCGACCTTTGTAACCTGTACACCCAGCATAATCAATATCTGCTGTAGAGCCTACATTCCAGTTTTGTGAAAATGCATAGAGGCGAGATATAAACAATAACCTAATTGAGACCCAATTATTGTATCAGACATTGATTACGCCATTTATGTACTTATATAACGCAGCTGCATTCAATCTGCAGCGTGGCATAAAGCAGGAGATGACCTAACGCCTCGCTCTCCTTTTTGGCTGAACAAAGAGTGACCTTTGACTCCGGGAATAAAAGCTGCGCTTGTCCCGCGACATTCCGCGCATTCCAAAACTGCAGGCGTTCTAGAACGCACAGAACCGGTCTATTGAAAACGAGACAGAAAAGTCATTTCATAAAACTTTTATTATGCGCGGTACACACGCAAATAAAATAGGCCAATATATTTCAGAAACAAATGCCATAAATAGACATTAATAATTCAACGACAGCAAAAATAACATTTGTACAAAAATAACGGTAATGATGGTCTTTATAAAACAAAGACAGAACTGAATAAAGTTGGCCTCCGAGTGTAAAATACTGTGCCGTAGTGAAAATTAAAAACCAAGGCAGGAAATCCCATCGTCAAACACCACAGCACAGTCCCCCCCCCAGAACAAACTTGTAGTCATGGTTACCCGGCGCCCTCATAAAATCGAAACTCTCATTCAATACCGAGCACGAGAACCTTAATTTAGCATAAAACGTTCGTAAACCACCACATTACCAGTAATTGTGAACACGTAGCTAAAGTACTCTCTTAACTACATTCCAACGGTTTAAAAACGACGGTGGTAAAACTAGCCACTTCCTCCTTGCGCCCGAAGCGCCAACATGTCTGCAGCGGATACACTCTTTCAGACGGGGTTAGAGAAACCCCCTCTACACCTCTTCCTCTTTCGCCATCTCCACGTGGTCGAGCTTAACGTTGGGCCCCACAGGCATTTAGTAGGCTACAGCATAATTACTGCGTAACATAACTTGATCACCTAACTTATGCATCTATAAAATACCCACTTGATCTGTGAAATGTTTATTTTTGTCCGTGCTGTTTAAAATGCCTCTATGGCAGTCCCCCAAGGGTTCAAAGTCTTCAGCGAGAGTTCACCGCACACCTTCCCGGAACCTGCGTCGCAGGCATCCGCTCCTGGCCCGGTCTCGGTAGCCTCTTTACTCAACAGTCCCGTAAAGCCGGCACCAAAAATATGAATGAGGCTGGACACGTTGCTTGTGTCCATCTCGTCTCCTTCCTCGTCCTTGTCGCTCACCATAGTTGGTTTGTTTTTCTTTACCGGGGAATCCACTTGAGGCGAGTCAACGTCATCAGCGTCTCTTTTCCGGTTGGCTTTGCGACAAACTGCCCGGCTGGTTTGAGATTTCGGTTCTGGGGAATCACACCGGGAACAATCGTACCCGCAGCCGCTCACCTCCCGCGTTTCAGACGGAGTCGCAATCCGAGAATGCTCCGCCGAGTCGCAAACGGGCGAACCCGGGTTGCAAGGGACCGAGGCGGCAGAAGAGTCCGACGCGTCCCCCTCGCCCGCTTCCTGGGTCGTTCGGCAGTTGTAATCCAAATCTGTGTTTTCCCGGTCGGCGTAGATGCGCACACAGCCCACCCCCGCCCCGGATTGTGACAGGGATGTGGGGTGAGCGCTCATATCTGGTTCCGTAATAAAACTCGAATCGCCTTGATCGGTGTCTGAAGACTTACCGCAGCAGGGTTCAGACTTCATAATAAACTCCCCCTGCTCCGGTTCCGTGGCCAAGTCTCCCTGCCCAGTCTCCCCCGGGTGCGAAGCGCAGGGACACAGGCATACCTCCCGAGCGCTCCGGAGAACCAGGGACACCAGGAGATTTTTGTGGAGTTTGATTCCGCCCCGCTGTACGCGAGAATTATAAATCTTTCCCATGGATATGCTCATTATCCGATGTGCATCTGCGCTGACTTCCATGTTTAGAGCAGATGACCAGGTTAGCGAGTTTGCCAACGCGCACTTCTTCTGTTTTTGAAAGCGAGTTGCACGTAAAAATTGCTGTTCTGCAGTTGAAGTATCCAGCGAGGGTACAAAGATTAAAGTCCACCCAATCCCATTTCGGTTTTCGTTACCGTCGGTTCAATGAAGCGTTGTAACGCTAACTAGCTATATTAATCTCTCATTTGTTTCGCTGTATACAAGCCCTGGCAAAATATGCAGAAATTGTTCAACAGGGCATTCGTGAGTGTTTCCGGGTTTTCCGCAGCACAGTGGAACACGTGCCTATCGCCGTGTTTCAGGGCTCTGTAGCATTATGAGCTACTGTCTGTTTTGAACCATTATATATTGTGACGTAATTGCCACCACATCCAATAGAATAGGAGCCTGTTTTAAAAGCGGTGGGAAATGCACCCCGCCAAATATGCGGACCAATAGGCAGGCGGGGATTGGGTTGAATTGTATTTTTGAGAATGAAAGCTAGTAGAATCTTGCGTAAACCACCACGTGATTGCCCATCAAACGGCATTTAAGGGGTTTGAAAGTCGAATAATTTAATTAGTCGAGGGGGAGAAAAAACGGTTATCTGGCAACGGTGCCCCTCAAACGCTGAGACACGGAATGAGGGAGGTTGTGGAAAATAGAGTGGCTGTAACTGATATTTTGTGAGACGACACAAAGTTTAACGGTTTAAACTGTTGCCTAATGCAAACATACAAACCCCAATTCCAAAAAAGTTGGGACAGTCTGTAAAATGCACATAAAAGCAGTGATTTGTAAACTCTCTTTTACATATATTTAATTGAAAATAATACAAAGAAACGATATTTAATGTTTTACCGAGTCAACTTTATTGATTTTTGTAAATATACGCTAATTCTGAATTTGATGCTTGTTCTTGCCATAGTGAGCCATTAATGTGCAGCTAAGACAGGATTTGAGGTCTAAACAGTGTTCATGCTGCATGGCTGTCAAAGCGATGCAGAATGTAGGCTTGGTCTCTGTGGTGCATTTTTCACATTAAAACTAATGGTCATCATAGATTAATAACAGGTCATCATATAATTAATAAAAATAAATATCTCTCCCACACACACACACACAGTCAGTATTTATTTTTCTTTGCTTGGCCAGTCCTACCAATTCCATCACATCCTGTCCCTTGTTGCCTAGAAGCTGGTTTCCGGTTGCCTAGTGCTGGACCCGCAGGTGTCTCCACAGTAAGGCTGTAGTGTTCTGGGTCATGAGACGGGTGACTTGGTCCAGACCCAACCCAGCAACCGTCCACGTCCACACCTGAAACAGCTCCTCCCCTTCCTGCATACGCTCCACATACACACCTGCATACGTTCCACGTTCAGCCTTATTCAAGGAAATCATACTAAAACTTTAATGTTTCGGGCTCGTGTGTGAGTTGCTCAGGCAATTTTCCAGCGCAAGACCTTGTAACTTTTACAGAATTGTTCCATTTCACCGTTAGTGACTGAAATCATAAGGTTAATGGATCAAGCAACGAAACATTGATTATTTTATTCCAAGAAGTCCATCCAGCTGCACCGTTTCTTACTACTGCAAAAATAAGAAGATAAACAGAACGCACAGCACCTAAATAATACCTTACTAAGTTACATCAGTGTGTCACATGTCCACATCATACAGTTATAGAAACGTTCCCGTAGGTGTATAAGGTGCCACATTAAGATGTAGCGGGACATTAGCCATGATGATTCACTTTTTCTTTATTAGCCATCTACGTTAGCTAGCTTCTCTGGATATAAATTCAGAATCATAGCTCGTCAGGACTGCTCTTGATCTACTTCCATCCCATTGCAGCTCTTTAACAGCATTTTTCAGCTACTGGCACCATCATCTTCTAATTTTCATAATCTAAAATAAAAATTAATAAATGAATTGTCTTTGGTTATGCGAACAAGAGAAGTCATAGTTGCTGGAATAGTGAATACGGTCATATTCCGCGTTGTCATGGTGATAGATACTGATGTAAAGGTCTTGTACCCGAGTCGGGGCGGCAGATCAGGAACCCAAAGGGCCCGTTGGGGGGTCGGTTCAGCTCCAGGAGGAGGGTCCCGTCCCAGAGACCACATCCCAACGGGCCTCCCCACATTCCCTACACTCAGAGCCTGCTGGCGCCCCCTGCTGGACACATAGGTGAATATAAACACACTGTGAATACACTCACACACACGCATGTGCATGTGCAGACACACACACACTACACTCATACATACTATATAAACACACATACACAAACACATGGTTGGCTAAATGGCTGTAAGTCATCAAGGGTCTGAGGTAGCAAACGAGCCCCAAACCATCACTCTGATGCCAGATATGCAGTAGATCTGGATGGATCACTTTAAGGTTTGTTTCTCCTGACAAATTTTTCTATTGAACTCTATTCGATGGAAGTTATCCATCCATATCTACTGTATTTCTGGCAGCAGAGTGATGGTTTAAGGCTTGTTTGATACGTCAGACCCTTGATAACTTAGCCATTTAGCCAACCATGTGTTCCGTACTGTTCCAGTGTAATTTACAGCTAAATCTAGACCCACCCCCCAATTCCCATAGAGATCCATTCAAATGCAAACATTTAGTCTCGCTTGTAAGAGTACCAGAAAATAATATATCAAGAGTCTTTTTATGTTGTTGGGTCACAGACATCAGGAAGTCATGGCATGCAAAAGATATACAACCAAATATAAAAAATGAATACTTTATTCTATATATAAATGCAGGGGTGCCAATAATTGTAGCCAATGTGGTTTTGTTAAAAATAAAAAAAATTGATTAGGAATTTTTTTTCTCATAATAAATGAACGTCAATTAAAGGATGGATTTCTCATTTTTTCAGTGTGAGATTAAGCTAATTCAGCAAACGGTGAATTTTTTATAACCCTTTCAACTCATCTTTACCAGGGTTACCAACAAATTTGAGCACGTCTGTATGTGTAGGCGTCGTCCTGCCCGAATATCAATGGCTGAAGCAGGCAGTACGCTCGCTCACCTGGGCGCCTGTGTCACACAGGAAACGACGGCTGGAGAAGGAGGCATGTTATGAAAAGCAAGCCGCCAGCACGACCGACACTCACGGCTGCTAACGAGTGGCGGCTGACCAGTTTCCAGGCTCCCTGAAAGTACATGGGGGCAGACACTTTTTGGCTTTGCTGCCGAACTTCCCGTGATAAAAACACAGCCCTGAAGGTCTTGGACGCCGGGCCACAGCGGTGGCGGAGACTGAAAACGGCTGGTGTGCTGGGTCGTCTGGAGGGAAGGTAGCGGCGGTGGGCATTGTTGCGAAACATTTTTTTTCAGCTAAGAAACATGCGTCTGCCTCTTTAGGCATGTTATAGCAGAATTGGCCAGGGATAACCGCACCTGGCCAGGCATAACCGCACCTGGTCTGGAAGCTGCTGCAGGAAAAGTTCTTTAAACAGGAAACCTTATTTATGATCACCCAACAGAGCGAGCGTGTGATCCATCAGTTCTGAGGGTTTAGAGCATACTTGCCAACCCTCCCGATTTTCCCGGGAGACTCCCGATTTTCAATGTCCTCTCCCGATAATCTCCCGGAGTCAACAATCTCCCGCAGTTCTCCCGATTTCGGACAATATCGTGTTTTAAATTTTTTTTTTTTTAAATCTGACGCGTGTATCTACGTGGATGGTTAACGGGGAACGGGGATTTACTTTTAACGCAGACGCACACCCGCGGTACATACGTTAAATAAACCGTTAAATAGAGCAGGGGTTTTCAAAGTGGGGGCCGCGGCCCAACGGGGGGCCGCCAGGGGGCGCCAGGGGGGCCAATTGGAAGGGAGAGGAAAATGCAAAAAAAAAAATTTTTTTAACATTTTTTTTAATTTCAATTAAATTCATAAGATTACTGTGCCGGTTTAAAATAAGATATAAATTGTTATAAATCCTTTCATATTGAAATTAGGTCTTTGCCATGCCCTTCTTTCACAGCCAATAACTAACCATCTGCCTGTCAGTCAAAGCGTTACGTTGAGCTGCTAACGGCCCGATTATGGAATCAAAATAGGGTGAAAAGTATTGTGTTTTGTATTAAGAAGCTGTATGTTAGATTTTTTTATATTTGCCAGTGTAATTTAAAAGTTTTTTTTTAAAGCCATTTAGCAATAGGGGGGCCCCAGCCAGAGGCTATGACTATTTGGGGGTCCTTGGCACGGAAAAGTTTGGGAACCCCTGAATAGAGTGTCTTAAAAAAAATAAAAAAAAGATGATTGCAACACCCCCCCCCCCCCCCCAACCCCCCAACAATTACAATCGAGGCCCGCGAAAATTCTTGATAGCACCCCAACCCCCCCCCGTCAACAATTACAATCGAGGTCCGCGAAAATTCTTGATAGCACCCCCCATTCCCCCCCGTCAACAATTTTTTTACAAAATCTCCCTATTTCTGAGGGCTCAAGGTTGGCAAGTATGGTTTAGAGTCACCTAGTCCGGGCAAAGAAAGGAGCTGGCGAGCACGCTTTTAGGTGAGCTTTCAGAGTAGTATATTTATATTGCGTGGGAGGATCTTCAAGTAAACTCAGCCGTGGAGCTGCGGAAAGATGCGACCACATAATAATACCTGGTGTCCTCCGCGGTGATCTCCCTGAGGGCTTCAGCCTGCGCAAAACCACGCCGCCGCATTCTGCTCCCAAATCTCACTGCGTTGGTCGCCATGTTCAATACACTCCGGAAACGTCCGCGAGTAATCAAGGTCACTAATGTGAGAGTCGAAGCAATAGAAAGACGACAAAGTACTTCCGAGTTGGAAGAGCTAACAGCAGCTAACTCTCTGTTTACTATTTCTCCAAACAATTCGAGTAGGGTATAGCTGCAGCCTGCAGACTCCAAGAAACGCCCCTCACTCCAAGAAACGCCCCCAACCAACTACGGTGGCCTTGGGGGATCCTGTTGGTTCGCTGCTGTTAATCCGCAGCAAAATTATGCACACTAATATAAATGGGTATATGATGAAAGTATTTAAATGTATGTAAGCCAGCTAAACAGTCCGTTCTATCCATATCCATTCTATCCATTGTTACCACTCATATTTCTGTCATGAGCCAAATTAATTACGTTAGAGTGCTATATATTTTTACAATACAAGCTAGTGAAAATTAACATGGCCGGGGAGTCTATTGAAGAAGTCAGTAGTTTGTATTGAAATGGTCTGTTATAGCTCGCTAAAAGTATGGATTAAGGCGAACCGTTCATAGCCTGCCCCAGCCGGCTGATATTTGTGGAGAGGTGAAGTGCCAGAATAGATAAACTTTCAGAATTACTCGATTGCTTTCGGCCGTTTAAGCGGCCCACAGCGTTCACTTTTTTCAATGGAATAATATGGTGCTGTGTCTGAAGATATTCATATCGAAAGCAATTTACTACATTGTTATTTCGTTGTATTGAAGACAAAAGTAGAATACTTTAGGAATATTTTATGAATGAAACTAATTCGTTAATGCAATTTAGAACTGTTCAATGAACCTATGTGTAACCTAATTGTAATTTTGAATTGTTATTTTGTATTTCTGAATCATTATTGTTTAATCATTCGGCAGGTTATCATTCGAGCAAGCTTGTTACCACCAGCTGTGCCAGCCGTTTCATTTTGTTCATTATTAAACCCTCCTTTTCTCTCAATTAAAACCTAACTTTAAAAAAAGTAATAATAAAAAAATGCACATATTGACAGACATGATTGTTCACGTCAATTTGTTGGCCTAACTCATGGGCAGGTTGGAGTTACATATACAGCTCTGAAAAAAAATTAAGTTGTCTCGTTATTTCGGTTCTGTACTCTAGCACTTTGAGTTTGAAAGGATACAATGACAATGAGGTTGAAGTGCAGACTGTCAGCTTTAATTTGAGGGTATTTCCATCCATATCGGATGAACGGTTTAGAAATTATAAAACCTTTTCTAGGTGGCATCCTATGACAGTGCCATGTTTAAAGTCACTAAGCTCTTCAATACGACCCATTCTAATGTCAATGTTTTTCTATGGAGATTTCATGGCTATGTGCTTGATTTTATGTACCTCTTAGCAGTGGGGGAGGCTGAAACACCTGAACTCAATAGTTAGTAGGGGTGTCCACATACTTTTGGCCATATAGTATATACACTGCTTAAAGAAATTAAGGGAGCACTTAATCAACTCCTCGTTTAATATCTCCTCCACGCTCTTGAGACTGTGCTGGGAGACAATAGGTAACCTAATTCTCGGGGTTAATAGTAAATCTCACTGTACTGTTTTAAAGCTGATCGTGAAAAACGAATAGCCCAACTAAAATGTTCCGTGAAACAAATATATATCTTATTTCGTCCTAAAACCGTCATTAAATAACGTTATCTACACAATGAGAAATTTGCAGAATGTATGTAGCTAACGTTAATCTAAAATGTAGGCTATTGCCTGGTGGATTATAAATTAACAATTTTAATTGAAAATCTTACTCTTAGTTTAACTAACCAGGAATGTCATTATTGTAGTGTAGTTGGCCTATATCACATCATGAAAAGTAAAGCTATTTCTGATTATTTGCGCCATGCTTCTATCAATAATACAAATGGGCATTCTGATAAGGTCTGGGGTAATTTAGGGTACCCCTCTCCGCAGGGAAGAACAAGTTGTGATTGGCAGACGGTGTCTGACTGATAGCACAACATTCTTTAGTTTAACACATCACTGTAGTAGCTAGTTTCAGCACTGGATTAGACGTGTTTCTGAACAAACTTTGTATTTCATAATAATTGGAAGTATAAGTGGCATTGCTGAAAATGAACGAATAGGCTGGTAACGGCATACTTTACGTAGTCTAATGACCTCAGTCGACTGAGCCAGATTTCGCTCATTACGCCGCTTACAAAAATACACATTTTTTTTATTTTTTTTATAATTTTTTTTCAAAAATACACAATTCCACACAGATAGGCCTACAGCATGACATCATTTAACATTAATGTTGCCCTGCATTGCTCTCTGACAATAAGCAGCTGAAGTAACTACGTCAGTTAGTTCCCTTCTGGAACTGAATGTGCTATACCTAGCTAGTTACATGGATGATCACCTGCTTGATAAACTAAAGAGAGTCAGCAAACTAACTTACGTTAACACACGTTAACACGTTGCTATGATAACGTAGGCTAAATTCCCTCGGTTTTTTTTTTTTTGACGTTCAACTACGTTCACATAGCTAATTAGCTGAAGGGGCGTTTCTTGGAGTGAGGGGCGTTTCTTGGAGTCTGCAGCTGCAGCTATGTATACTTGAAACACCAGTGAAACAGGAAACAAATCTTCTTCTTCTTCTTTTATTTTATGGCGGTTAGAAAAAAACTTTAGTGGTGCATTTACCGCCACCCATTGGTCTGGAGTGTGGACTGGGAATCATTAATACCCTTGCTTAATAAATACAATAAAATTCTAAAATACCAATAATAAAATTTAAGTTCATATTAATAATTAAAACTCATATTCTATGTATTAAGCCTGTTGAATGTAAATACTCCAACAGAAATGTAATACATGTATCCCCTGTTGATTGTTTCAAAATTCTGTATATATTAAATTGTGTCCCCACTTCATGTAGCTTTAGTCTCTCTCTCTCTCTGTCTGACATATTTTATGCAGCTGTATACTACATGATTTACTGTTTCTTGTTCCCCACAAAATTCACATCTGCCATCTCCATGTTTGTTTATCAGGAAAAGTGTACTATTTAGACCTGTGTGTCCTAACCTAAACCTTGTGATAACCCTGTCTTCCTTCCTATTTCCCCGTTCAGATTGTGTATTTCCAACCAATGGTTTTATTCTATATAAATGCCGACCTTTACTTTCCCTGGTCCATTCCTCTCGCCATCTCTTTTTAATTTCATTTTTAATGACCTCTTTAACCTCTGCTTTACTGATTTTAACATCTATCTGTATATGGTCTGCCTTTACTGCATTTTTTGCAATTATATCTGCTTCCTCATTCCCTTTAACTCCCACATGAGCAGGTACCCATACAAATCTAACACTTAGTCTTAATCTTTGTATTCTGAATAGCATCTGAAGAATTTCAAATAAAATGTCCTGTCTGCTACTGGAATTAAAAGACTCCAAACTCATTAAAACTGCATACGAGTCTGAGCAGATGACCACCCTCTCTGGTTGAGCTTCTTCTACCCATTGTAATGCTATTACCATAGCCATCATTTCACTTGTAAATACAGATAAGTCATTAGGTAATCTTTCCCCCTCCTTAATGCCTAACTCTGGGATGACAAAAGCAGCTGATACTCTTCCTGAATTTGGATCTTTTGATCCATCTGTATATATTCTTAAAAATCCATAAAACCAATTGCTAATATGTTCATTCACTATACCTTCATACTTATTCCCCTTCTGTTCATCTCTTTTTTTGTTATGTAGCTCAAAATTTACCATTGGTTGTGGCAATAACCAAGGAGGAGGAAACAAATCCTTTTATCTGTTACACCACACCCCGGAAGTAAACCGCTAAGGTGCTTGGGAAATGTACTGATTAAAAAACACCACCAGGCTAAAAACAATATGCCTGAAACACGGCACAAAATCTGTGAATTGTAACCAAATCAAAATTGTCAATCGTCTTGTGAGTGACTGGTCAACACACCATACTATTTTCCAATCGTACTGTGGAAGTGTCGTAAGCAGGTCATAAGATGTCCCACCAGTGTTGCAATGTCCACAGTTTTACAGCTAAATTGGAATACTTTCAAAGTGTAATCATGGGTAAAAATGAAAAGTCGCAAAGCACGCACCTATTTAAAAATGTAAAACCATGATAGAATACGTTGGTTTCGCAAAAAAAAATTGCCTATAATTTTTGCTAGCCAGCATGCTGTATACACACACAGACTGCATACATTGATGAAGTACACCAGTTTATTTGTGCAGTATTTTATTAAGTACAGCAGGACCTCTTATCTGACGATGTTGTGTCATGTTGCTCAGTAAGCTTGCAGTGCTGCTCCATGATGCAGGTAAGTAGTGAAAAGCTCTGATCACTCTGCAGTGCTGCTCCATGATGCAGGTAAGTAGTGAAAAGCTCTGATCACTGTAGTGCTGCTCCATGATGCAGGTAAGTAGTGAAAAGCTCTGATCACTCTGCAGTGCTGCTCCATGATGCAGGTAAGTAGTGAAAAGCTCTGATCACTCTGCAGTGCTGCTCCATGATGCAGGTAAGTAGTGAAAAGCTCTGATCACTGCAGTGCTGCTCCATGATGCAGGTAAGTAGTGAAAAGCTCTGATCACTCTGCAGTGCTGCTCCATGATGCAGGTAAGTAGTGAAAAGCTCTGATCACTCTGCAGTGCTGCTCCATGATGCAGGTAAGTAGTGAAAAGCTCTGATCACTCTGCAGTGCTGCTCCATGATGCAGGTAAGTAGTGAAAAGCTCTGATCACTCTGCAGTGCTGCTCCATGATGCAGGTAAGTAGTGAAAAGCTCTGATCACTCTGCAGTGCTGCTCCATGATGCAGGTAAGTAGTGAAAAGCTCTGATCACTCTGCAGTGCTGCTCCATGATGCAGGTAAGTAGTGAAAAGCTCTGATCACTCTGCAGTGCTGCTCCATGATGCAGGTAAGTAGTGAAAAGCTCTGATCACTCTGCAGTGCTGCTCCATGATACAGGTAAGTAGTGAAAAGCTCTGATCACTGCAGTGCTGCTCCATGATGCAGGTAAGTAGTGAAAAGCTCTGATCACTCTGCAGTGCTGCTCCATGATGCAGGTAAGTAGTGAAAAGCTCTGATCACTGCAGTGCTGCTCCATGATGCAGGTAAGTAGTGAAAAGCTCTGAGCACCCTGCAGTGCTGCTCCATGATGCAGGTAAGTAGTGAAAAGCTCTGATCACTGCAGTGCTGCTCCATGATGCAGGTAAGTAGTGAAAAGCTCTGATCACTCTGCAGTGCTGCTCCATGATGCAGGTAAGTAGTGAAAAGCTCTGATCACTCTGCAGTGCTGCTCCATGATGCAGGTAAGTAGTGAAAAGCTCTGATCACTGCAGTGCTGCTCCATGATGCAGGTAAGTAGTGAAAAGCTCTGATCACTCTGCAGTGCTGCTCCATGATGCAGGTAAGTAGTGAAAAGCTCTGATCACTGCAGTGCTGCTCCATGATGCAGGTAAGTAGTGAAAAGCTCTGATCACTCTGCAGTGCTGCTCCATGATGCAGGTAAGTAGTGAAAAGCTCTGATCACTGCAGTGCTGCTCCATGATGCAGGTAAGTAGTGAAAAGCTCTGATCACTGCAGTGCTGCTCCATGATGCAGGTAAGTAGTGAAAAGCTCTGATCACTGCAGTGCTGCTCCATGATGCAGGTAAGTAGTGAAAAGCTCTGATCACTCTGCAGTGCTGCTCCATGATGCAGGTAAGTAGTGAAAAGCTCTGATCACTGCAGTGCTGCTCCATGATGCAGGTAAGTAGTGAAAAGCTCTGATCACTCTGCAGTGCTGCTCCATGATGCAGGTAAGTAGTGAAAAGCTCTGATCACTGCAGTGCTGCTCCATGATGCAGGTAAGTAGTGAAAAGCTCTGATCACTGCAGTGCTGCTCCATGATGCAGGTAAGTAGTGAAAAGCTCTGATCACTCTGCAGTGCTGCTCCATGATGCAGGTAAGTAGTGAAAAGCTCTGATCACTGCAGTGCTGCTCCATGATGCAGGTAAGTAGTGAAAAGCTCTGATCACTGCAGTGCTGCTCCATGATGCAGGTAAGTAGTGAAAAGCTCTGATCACTCTGCAGTGCTGCTCCATGATGCAGGTAAGTAGTGAAAAGCTCTGATCACTGCAGTGCTGCTCCATGATGCAGGTAAGTAGTGAAAAGCTCTGATCACTCTGCAGTGCTGCTCCATGATGCAGGTAAGTAGTGAAAAGCTCTGATCACTCTGCAGTGCTGCTCCATGATGCAGGTAAGTAGTGAAAAGCTCTGATCACTGCAGTGCTGCTCCATGATGCAGGTAAGTAGTGAAAAGCTCTGATCACTCTGCAGTGCTGCTCCATGATGCAGGTAAGTAGTGAAAAGCTCTGATCACTCTGCAGTGCTGCTCCATGATGCAGGTAAGTAGTGAAAAGCTCTGATCACTCTGCAGTGCTGCTCCATGATACAGGTAAGTAGTGAAAAGCTCTGATCACTGCAGTGCTGCTCCATGATGCAGGTAAGTAGTGAAAAGCTCTGATCACTGCAGTGCTGCTCCATGATGCAGGTAAGTAGTGAAAAGCTCTGAGCACCCTGCAGTGCTGCTCCATGATGCAGGTAAGTAGTGAAAAGCTCTGATCACTCTGCAGTGCTGCTCCATGATACAGGTAAGTAGTGAAAAACTCTGATCACTGCAGTGCTGCTCCATGATGCAGGTAAGTAGTGAAAAGCTCTGATCACTCTGCAGTGCTGCTCCATGATGCAGGTAAGTAGTGAAAAGCTCTGAGCACCCTGCAGTGCTGCTCCATGATGCAGGTAAGTAGTGAAAAGCTCTGATCACTCTGCAGTGCTGCTCCATGATACAGGTAAGTAGTGAAAAGCTCTGATCACTGCAGTGCTGCTCCATGATGCAGGTAAGTAGTGAAAAGCTCTGATCACTCTGCAGTGCTGCTCCATGATGCAGGTAAGTAGTGAAAAGCTCTGATCACTCTGCAGTGCTGCTCCATGATACAGGTAAGTAGTGAAAAGCTCTGATCACTGCAGTGCTGCTCCATGATGCAGGTAAGTAGTGAAAAGCTCTGAGCACCCTGCAGTGCTGCTCCATGATGCAGGTAAGTAGTGAAAAGCTCTGATCACTCTGCAGTGCTGCTCCATGATGCAGGTAAGTAGTAAAAAGCTCTGATCACTCTGCAGTGCTGCTCCATGATGCAGGTAAGTAGTGAAAAGCTCTGATCACTCTGCAGTGCTGCTCCATGATGCAGGTAAGTAGTGAAAAGCTCTGATCACTCTGCAGTGCTGCTCCATGATGCAGGTAAGTAGTGAAAAGCTCTGATCACTCTGCAGTGCTGCTCCATGATGCAGGTAAGTAGTGAAAAGCTCTGATCACTCTGCAGTGCTGCTCCATGATGCAGGTAAGTAGTGAAAAGCTCTGATCACTCTGCAGTGCTGCTCCATGATGCAGGTAAGTAGTGAAAAGCTCTGATTACTCTGCAGTGCTGCTCCATGATGCAGGTAATTAGTGAAAAGCTCTGATCACTCTGCAGTGCTGCTCCATGATGCAGGTAAGTAGTGAAAAGCTCTGATCACTCTGCAGTGCTGCTCCATGATGCAGGTAAGTAGTGAAAAGCTCTGATCACTGCAGTGCTGCTCCATGATGCAGGTAAGTAGTGAAAAGCTTTGATCACTCTGCAGTGCTGCTCCATGATGCAGGTAAGTAGTGAAAAGCTCTGATCACTCTGCAGTGCTGCTCCATGATGCAGGTAAGTAGTGAAAAGCTCTGATCACTCTGCAGTGCTGCTCCATGATACAGGTAAGTAGTGAAAAGCTCTGCTCACCCTGCAGTGCTGCTCCATGATGCAGGTAAGTAGTGAAAAGCTCTGATCACTCTGCAGTGCTGCTCCATGATGCAGGTAAGTAGTGAAAAGCTCTGATCACTCTGCAGTGCTGCTCCATGATACAGGTAAGTAGTGAAAAGCTCTGCTCACCCTGCAGTGCTGCTCCATGATGCAGGTAAGTAGTGAAAAGCTCTGATCACTCTGCAGTGCTGCTCCATGATGCAGGTAAGTAGTGAAAAGCTCTGATCACTCTGCAGTGCTGCTCCATGATACAGGTAAGTAGTGAAAAGCTCTGCTCACCCTGCAGTGCTGCTCCATGATACAGGTAAGTAGTGAAAAGCTCTGCTCACCCTGCAGTGCTGCTCCATGATGCAGGTAAGTAGTGAAAAGCTCTGATCACTCTGCAGTGCTGCTCCATGATACAGGTAAGTAGTGAAAAGCTCTGCTCACCCTGCTGTGCTGCTCCATGATACAGGTAAGTAGTGAAAAGCTCTGATCACTCTGCAGTGCTGCTCCATGATGCAGGTAAGTAGTGAAAAGCTCTGATCACTCTGCAGTGCTGCTCCATGATACAGGTAAGTAGTGAAAAGCTCTGCTCACCCTGCAGTGCTGCTCCATGATACAGGTAAGTAGTGAAAAGCTCTGATCACTCTGCAGTGCTGCTCCATGATGCAGGTAAGTAGTGAAAAGCTCTGATCACTCTGCAGTGCTGCTCCATGATGCAGGTAAGTAGTGAAAAGCTCTGATCACTCTGCAGTGCTGCTCCATGATGCAGGTAAGTAGTGAAAAGCTCTGATCACTCTGCAGTGCTGCTCCATGATGCAGGTAAGTAGTGAAAAGCTCTGCTCACCCTGCAGTGCTGCTCCATGATGCAGGTAAGTAGTGAAAAGCTCTGATCACTCTGCAGTGCTGCTCCATGATACAGGTAAGTAGTGAAAAGCTCTGATCACTCTGCAGTGCTGCTCCATGATGCAGGTAAGTAGTGAAAAGCTTTGATCACTCTGCAGTGCTGCTCCATGATGCAGGTAAGTAGTGAAAAGCTCTGCTCACCCTGCAGTGCTGCTCCATGATGCAGGTAAGTAGTGAAAAGCTCTGATCACTCTGCAGTGCTGCTCCATGATGCAGGTAAGTAGTGAAAAGCTCTGCTCACCCTGCAGTGCTGCTCCATGATGCAGGTAAGTAGTGAAAAGCTCTGATCACTCTGCAGTGCTGCTCCATGATGCAGGTAAGTAGTGAAAAGCTCTGATCACTCTGCAGTGCTGCTCCATGATGCAGGTAAGTAGTGAAAAGCTCTGATCACTCTGCAGTGCTGCTCCATGATGCAGGTAAGTAGTGAAAAGCTCTGATCACCCTGCAGTGCTGCTCCATGATGCAGGTAAGTAGTGAAAAGCTCTGATCACTCTGCAGTGCTGGTCCATGATGCAGGTAAGTAGTGAAAAGCTCTGATCACTCTGCAGTGCTGCTCCATGATGCAGGTAAGTAGTGAAAAGCTCTGATCACTCTGCAGTGCTGCTCCATGATGCAGGTAAGTAGTGAAAAGCTCTGATCACTGCAGTGCTGCTCCATGATGCAGGTAAGTAGTGAAAAGCTCTGATCACTCTGCAGTGCTGCTCCATGATGCAGGTAAGTAGTGAAAAGCTCTGATCACTCTGCAGTGCTGCTCCATGATGCAGGTAAGTAGTGAAAAGCTCTGATCACTCTGCAGTGCTGCTCCATGATGCAGGTGAGTAGTGAAAAGCTCTGATCACCCTGCAGTGCTTCTCCATGATGCAGGTAAGTAGTGAAAAGCTCTGATCACCCTGCAGTGCTGCTCCATGATGCAGGCAAGTAGTGAAAAGCTCTGCTCACCCTGCAGTGCTGCTCCATGATGCAGGTAAGTAGTGAAAAGCTCTGATCACTCTGCAGTGCTGCTCCATGATGCAGGTAAGTAGTGAAAAGCTCTGCTCACCCTGCAGTGCTGCTCCATGATGCAGGTAAGTAGTGAAAAGCTCTGATCACTCTGCAGTGCTGCTCCATGATGCAGGTAAGTAGTGAAAAGCTCTGATCACTCTGCAGTGCTGCTCCATGATGCAGGTAATTAGTGAAAAGCTTTGATCACTCTGCAGTGCTGCTCCATGATGCAGGTAAGTAGTGAAAAGCTCTGATCACCCTGCAGTGCTTCTCCATGATGCAGGTAAGTAGTGAAAAGCTCTGATCACCCTGCAGTGCTGCTCCATGATGCAGGCAAGTAGTGAAAAGCTCTGCTCACCCTGCAGTGCTGCTCCATGATGCAGGTAAGTAGTGAAAAGCTCTGATCACTCTGCAGTGCTGCTCCATGATGCAGGTAAGTAGTGAAAAGCTCTGCTCACCCTGCAGTGCTGCTCCATGATGCAGGTAAGTAGTGAAAAGCTCTGATCACTCTGCAGTGCTGCTCCATGATGCAGGTAAGTAGTGAAAAGCTCTGATCACTCTGCAGTGCTGCTCCATGATGCAGGTAAGTAGTGAAAAGCTCTGCTCACCCTGCAGTGCTCTGAGGCCCAGTCTCTCCTCTGTATTCAGGGTACTGCGGTGACCTGAAGCTCTGGCAGTTGATGGGATTCACAAACCTGTCAGTCTGAAGGACTGAGCACACACTCACACTAACAGGTTATATTATTTTACAACTGTATCTAGACTCCAACCAAACCACGGAAACATACACAGAACAGCAGCTCTCTTCCTAAAGAGACATTTATAGACCCATAATGCATCTGTTTTAATTACAAATGCAGCACTGGTCCTCAAAGCTGCAGCACAGAATCTTCAATCTAAAACATGCTCATATTTGGCCTTTCTACTGCTCACAAACTTGTCTTTAATAAACCCAAACCGACACACTGCTGAGAGTAGCAGGTGAGACAGGAACCATAGTGCTCGATCACTCCACACACCTGGTAGAGCCAGGGCTTCATCCAACACCTCAGCACAGCTTTAGTCGCCCTCTTGTGGACAGAGTGAGTATGACCACAGATATTTCCTTCACTCTCAGAGTTCACAGCTCCATCTGGGGGCACTGGGTGTATCCGCTTCTCAACTGATCTCAGATCAGCTCAAGTGGGTTTGGAATTAACCCAAACCCAGCACATGAGTATTTAAAACAGTATTTACTCAATAATCACATTATGAGGTCATATCAAAGTAATTATACATGTCTCATAAAACACTAATAAATGTATTTACTTTTCAAATAATAGAAAATATTGTGTTAATATTGTGATTATTATCTTTTACCTGTAAATATTTTAATTAAACCTGCTCAGAGGTGACTAAATACAGTTGTCTTTCTTCACCTGATTTTTACCCACAATCCCACAGTGCTATTTCACTCTAGGCTGAATGCAAACGTCCGGTTTTCCCTGCACTTCCTGACTGGCGGCGTTCCCGGGAAGTCCGCTTGGGTGCAGACTTCCCCAGACTTTGCCAGTGAGATTACTCACTATTCATAACAATAAGGATATGACTACTAAACTACTTTCATATTTAACCTGATGAGAGAAGATGTAGTTTACTCACCTGTTTTGTGTGTCCTGAAATATGGAGAGTGAATTATTATCACTGTAACTAATACTATCAATACACCGTAAATACTGTCCGTATGTTACAGTTGTGTTCAAGAAAATAGCAGTACAACATCAGTAACCTGATGAACCACTGTTATTAGTAGTGGTGATACTTCTGCATGGCAAATAATTTACTTGTAGATGTAGTAGTATAATAGAAAAACAACAGACCCAACTGTCATGACATGCAATAATACTATCAATACACTGAGTAATTGAAAGGGGCGTGTTCAAAATAATAGCAATGTGGAGTTTAATTCGAGAATTAATTAATTCTGTGAAAAAACAGGTGTCATTAATTGTCCTTTATTAAGGAAGAAGGGAAGCAAATGTTTCACACATTGTTATAAAATATATTTCCTTCTGAATTGCTAAGTAAAATGGGCCGTTCCAAACATTGTTCGGAAGAACAACGTAATTTGATTAAAAAGTTGATTGGAGAGGGGAAAACATATAAAGAAGTGCAGCAAATTATAGGATGCTCAGCTAAAAAGATCTCAAATGCTTTAAAATGGCAACAAAAACCCGAAACACGCGGAAGAAAACGAGCAACTACTGTTAAAACGGATCGAAGAATAGTCAGAATGGCAAAGATTCAGCCAATCATCACCTCAAAGATGATCTAAAATTACCTGTAAGTGCTGTTACAGTCAGAAGACGTTTGATCAGCAAGAAGCCCCCGTAAAGCACCATTGTTGAAAAAACGGCATGTGCAGAATCGGTTAAAATTTGCCAAAGAACACATCGATTGGCCCAAAGAGAAATGGCATAACATTCTGTGGACTGATGAGAGTAAAATTGTTCTTTTCGGGTCTAGTGGTCATCAACAGTACGTCAGACGACCCCCGGGTACTGAATTCAAGCCACAGTACACTGTGAAGACAGTGAAGCATGGTGGCGCAAAAATCATGGTATGGGGATGTTTTTCATACTAGGGTGTTGGGCCTATTTATCGTATACCAGGAATCATGGATCAGTTTGAATACATCAAAATACTTGAAGAGATTATGTTGCCGTATGCCAAAGAGGAAATGCCCCTGAAATGGGCGTGTCAACAAGACAACGACCCCAAACACATGAGTAAGCAACATCTTGGTTCCAGACAAAAAGGACTGAGGTAATGGAGTGGCCAGCTCAATCCCCCGACCTCAACCCCATTGAAAACTTGTGGGGTGACATTAAAAATGCAGTTTCTGAAGCAAAACCCAAAAATTCACAGGAACTGTGGAATGTAGTTCATGGGCTGAAATACCTGTTTCTAGGTGCCAGAAGTTGGTTGACTCGATGCAACGCAGATGCGCAGCCGTTATCAAAAACAATGGTTATGCAACTAAATATTAGTTCAGTAATTTAAAGTGAAGTTAAATCTTGAAAAATTTCTTCAGTTTATACAGTAAGTGTTTGAGTTTGAAGAGAAAAATGTCGACACTGCTATTTTTTTGAACAGATTAATATTCCTTTTCTTTGCTTCCTGTTAAAGAATAACGCAGACTTGATAAAATTTGTTAATGCTTTGATTTGGAATTGAATGTGTAATGTTTCCACTACATTTGAAATATGGAACTAAAAGCTATTAAAAAATATTTGCACTTCATTTTTAACGCACTGCTATTTATTTGAACACGTCTGACTCCACAGTAATATCTGACTGTATGTTACTGAACATGCTTTATATATCACATATAACATAGAATATGAAATGTGCAGCTTTAACATAGTTGCATGTACAGTGTATATGTGTAGCCTACAGTGTGTGGATGTAGGACGATGATACATTTGTAAATAGGAAAAAAAAAAAAAACTTTGCCTGCAAAAAAAGACTAGTTCTTCTGCTTGATAAAGCTTTGAAGAGATTTGATGATATTTAAAGGTTTACATGAAAATGTGGCTTAGAGAATACGATATATTCCATAAATTAATGTTTGAGAGCATTAACACCAGTTTGTATAGAGTCCTACAGACACAGAGTGAACAGGTCTTACCTGCAGGAATGAGACGTCTTCAGCTCCCTGTCATCTTCTCAATCTTCTCCTTCATCATCTGACTCTTCTGCTCCTCTTCCTCCCTCAGTGCAGTGATCCTGGCTGCCTCTTCATCTTTCAGGAACTGCTGAAGTTTCTGAAACTCCATCTTTATCTGTCTCTCTGTGTGCTGGGCTTGGTTCTGGAATAAACATTATTCACCATCATTTCAGCACAATCCAGTGCTGCATTTTCAACACTGTGGTTTAAAGGCCTCAGTACAGTACCTTGATGTGCTCTGCTGTTTGATCACAGACTAGTTTCACTTCATTAAAGGCTTTTAGCTTATCCTGCAGTGGAGCCAGTTCAGTCCTGAGTTTCTCCTGGTAAGAAATGACAGAGTCCACACTTTACTGAGGAAACAGACCGACAGTAAACTTCACTGCCTACACAGACAGCACAAGAGCCCCTGCTCAGACAGAGGGAAGCCAGAATGGAGAATCAGGTCACAACTTGTGTGAAAACAATGGGCCTCATTCATTAAACGTGAACAGAACGAATTTGTACGTAAATAGTTCTATTAGCAAATTTGGCCGTATTTTGGCATTCATCGACGCTTTCAACAAACAAATCAACACATTTTACACCTGCTCAATACCACGTGTACTGCGTTCGTAAATTCAGAATGCCGCTAAATGTAGCTCCTGGTAATTTTGTTAATAAAAGGGCAATGCTATTTAATAGGATAGTGGAGGGCTGTGGAAGGGCTGGTGATTTTTGGAATATCTTTGGTGAGGGGGAAGGTTCAAGCGAGGTTTAACAGGGCGTTGGTGCAGTTCTTATTAGGAACGGGTTTGGATGTAATTACTTGTTTAATCTGCTCCACACTCCAGCACAGTCGGTGGCGGTAATGCAGCTTTCATGCAGGTGAGTGCCGCCAACAAACACCATCGAAGAAGAAAACGCTTGAACTCCAGAGTGATTGCAATGAACGGTCTACTTCTCAATCTGCGTTCGCGGTGTGCAGAAAGAACGGTTCTTCACCTCTCGGCGCTGCTTCTTGCAAGCAGGGTTCACTGTTGTGCAGAGGTACGATATAATGTGCATCATGCATTTCTCCAAGAAACTGGAACGGACAGGCTAGCCGCTACCTCGCTAGCACCCTCGCTCTGTAACTACATAACTGCGTTGCCAGTACTTTTGATTAGATGTCTTGGTATCGTAATCAAAAGTTGATCTGTTCCGATCTGTACCCAACGTCGTTACAGGATGTGATCCGTGGGCAGCAAGACTGCGGATGACGGAACAACAGTAACACATCTGCGCAAGTTAACGCCGCCATTTGCGTGTTTATGATTTACAGAGAAGCTTTTGCAGTCCAGCAAATGAGGTGACGAAAGCACGACTTGCAGATGAAGCCAGAAAGAAATACGGGAACCCCGCACCAACCATTTTCAGTAAAGTGATCGACAGATCTATCCCGGCAGATATCATCTATGAGGACGACAAGGTATCTTCAGTCAGGTTCAGTTGCACAGTAATCGCAGGTTCTGCGTGTCATTTTAACTCCACAGAGGCTAAACATTGTGAGTACATTAGCGATGTGCATTTTAAGATGGTCTCTGTGCATATGGAAGTTCACCATGCATGCTTCAGGCTCCGTGGGGCACATTGGGGGGGTATAGGTCCTATAGTTAGTTGCCCACACAGGTAGTCCACAGTAGAGAGCTGCACGGGGACAAAATTCTGTCCCCGTCATCCCTAATCCCTTCCTTAAAATGAAACCCGGGATATCGGTGACGGTGATGCGCGTAACGTTTGGCGACTGGATGTGTTTAATCTGAGCGCTGAACATGCATTAATGTGAGCCCATAGACCACTGGTTCCATCACGAGAGCTCTCGACTATTTTAAAGTCGCGTTGCATTTGACGAACGCAACAATATTCCCGTCAACTTTAATCAAAGCATACTCTTTCCATATACGCTTTTTTGTATATTGTTCCACACAAACTAGACGGTCACTTTTAAGATGAATGAGTAGCTACTTATGTGTCAGCCTTTTGCATCTCCATGATTATTGGCGGACGATTTTGTCACTGTTACCCGTGCAACTCAATAATGACCATAATATCTCATGACCGTTACCGCGGTGCTAACATACATGTCATTATCGTTCCTGCGGGAACACCGTAAAGCCCATTCCAGTGGGAATATTTTTTATTTTGTCCCCAAAATTCCGCGGTATTACCGCTGTCCCCATTCCCGTGCAGCTCTCTCGTCCACAGCCACACTTCCACAGCTAATACAGTTTATATCTAGGACCACCGGCTTTTTGGCCGTACAGGTTAGTGCAGTATCACATAATACTTAAGTAAATATAGAAGTAAAGAGCGCATAAGAACGAGGACTTATAAGCACTTATAACACCTCTGTTGTTCTGTCATTCAGTGCCTGGCATTCCGAGACGTCAACCCCCAAGCACCGGTTCACTTCCTGGTTATTCCCCGGACTCCTATCCCAAGAATCAGTGTGACTGAGGATGACGATGCACAGGTGAAAAGTGTGTGTGTGTGTGTGTGAGTGTGAGTGTGTGTGTGTGAGTGAGTGAGTGAGAGTGAGTGTGTAAGTGTGTGTGTGTGTGTGTGTGTGTGAGTGAGTGAGTGTGTAAGTGTGTGTGTGTGAGAGTGAGTGACAGACAGACGTTTTGCAGAGTACACTGTTAGCATTGCTGATTTAGGTCTGTGAGCATTCGAGCAGTGCCACTTAAGGAACTTATCAAATACACCAACTGCCCATGTACCACAAGCTATATAAAGAAGGAAATTACATTCTGTAGAAAAAATGTATGGTGTAAAGTCAAAGTGTTTTATTTATCAAGTGGACAGTATAACACAAGGTCATTCTGAACAATGAAATTCTTAGGACATGGCAAGCAACAACTATGTAGTAGGCATTAAAAAAATTAAATAATTATTGTTAAAAAGAGTCAAATAAGGGCAAGAATAACATAAATATAAATATACATAGCAGTAAAACACTAGCAGCAGTTCCAGATATGGACAGTAGGAGTAAGAGTAGTAAATATTATAAATATAAAGTGTGGAGGTGCCGATAGATATGTGCAATAAATGAAATTAAATTATGGTAATGTACATAGGAAGTGCCTAGAGCATCCAATGAGGTGAGGTGTACATGTTTCTGTGGTCAGAATGGCGAAGGTTTAACTGCCACTTTTCTAAATTTTTCTCCAAAGTTGGTTTCTGTTCCCAGGTACATACTTAAGTGATGATTGTTTTCCAGACTCCCAGGAAGCTGAATTGTGTGATTTTCTGTTTCTTTTCACGCAGCTCTTGGGCCACCTCCTGATCGTGGCAAAAAATGTGGCGCAGAAAGAAGGTTTGCAGGAAGGATACCGAGTAGGTAAGAGTTCACTCACCTGTTTACACCTGCATCTAAACAGTGATTAATGATGGGTAGTATGGTATGAGCAGTGTGTGTTGGTGTTGTGTGTTGCAGTGATTAATGATGGGAAGCACGGAGCCCAGTCTGTATATCACCTCCACATCCATGTTTTAGGAGGGAGGCAGCTGTCGTGGCCCCCAGGCTAGGAGAGGCTCTTCCTGGGGGAACTTGGGGCCGGTGGGCCAGCCTGCTGCAGGTTTGCTAACACTACCATAACCCCGCTGTACAGGGAGGATTTGTTAGGAAACGGGTTAAATAAAGCACTCTACAATTCTTCTTGGAATTTTGTAGTTTTTTTCTTTCTCATTTTATGAAAAGGAATAATGGCATATTTTAAGTTGCCAATAATAGCTATAATTATAATAATTCTCCAACAGTGATCCTTTGGGATTGGCCTCTCTTACCATTCTCCTCACTGTGCGTGGGGGCAAAATAAACTTGGGTCCTCAACCAGGCAAGTTTGTAACAGTTCCAGTTGCTTTGACTTTTTAAGTATTGCCCTAACGGTAGATATGGGCATTTTCAGGTGAGTAGTATTTTTTATAGCCATTCCCTGACTTATGAAGCTCAACACACTTTTCCCTCATTTGATTTGTGTGTTTTCTTATCTTTCCCATGTTGATGTATGAATAAGGGAATATGGCCTCTGTGTCACCTCATATTTATACCCCAGTGAAACATGAAGTCATGGATTAGAATCAGAATCAGAATCAGAAAGCTTTATTGTCATTATATTTAATATAATGAGATTACAGGAACCACTCCATTTGTGCATTTGACATGACAACCAGATAAGACATGACAACAGGACATGGCACACACAGCTATCTAATAAAAACAAAGCAAGATAGAATAGATAGAAACAGATAAAAACAGCATAGAATAAATTTAAAAAATTGCACAGTATCGATATTGCACAAAATCAGCAGCAAAAAATGTGGATATTGCACAAGATGAAATAAAAATAAAATAAATATAAAATAAATAAAAACAGCAGTCAGGGATTTAGCACAGTGTTAATATTACAGGAGATTATTGTTTGTTAAGAGTTCTTATGGCCCAGGGAAAGTAGCTGTTGCTGAGTCTGAAGGTACGGGCTTTCATTGACCTGTAGCGCCTGCCCGAGGGCATCAGGTCAAACAGATGATGTGCTGGGTGGAAGGAGTCTTTGAGGATAGATCTGGTCCTTCTGAGGCAGCGGGAGCTGGAGATCTCTTCCAGGGAGGGCAGAGGACAGCCAGTGATCCTCTGGGCTGTGTTTATGACCCTCTGCAGAGCCTTTCTGTCAGCAGCCGAGCTCCCAGCGTACCATGCAGTGATGCAGTGCGTGAGTACGCTCTCAACCGAGGAGCGATAGAAGGTCACCAGCAGCTTCTGATTAAGTTTGTTTTTCCTGAGAATTCTCAGAAAGTGCAGTCGTTGCTGGGCCTTCTTCACCACTGCCTTGGTGTTCACAGACCAGGTGAGCTCCTCTGAGATGTGGACTCCCAGGAATTTAAAGGATGACACCCTCTCAACACGGTCCCCATTGATGTGGAGAGGGGCGTGGTCTACTCTGTTCCTTCGGAAGTCTATGATGACCTCCTTGGTTTTTGTGGTGTTCATCAGCAGATTGTTGGCCGAGCACCACGCTGTTAGTTGCTGTTGGATTACTGTTTGAAAGTTCCTAAACACTCTGATCAACTATAAAAAGTAAAATATAAATGGAAAAAATGCTTCAGTTACATTTTGTTCATAAGAATTTCTAGGGGTTCCAATAATTGTGGCACACATGTTTTTGTTAAAAATAATTATTTCTTGATGAGGAATTTTTTTTCTCAGAATAAATTTGCTTCAATTAAAGGTTGGATTTTTCTCATTTTTTCAGTGTGAGATTAAGCTAATTCACCAAAGGTAAATTTTTTATAACCTGTTTTCTCTTCTTTACCAGGGGTGCCAATAATTGTGGAGGGCACTGTATATATCTCTTCTTTACCAGGGCTGCATATATCCAATTCCCTCCCAAATCTGGATTGTCCAACTGTCTGTAACCGCATCCGTGTTCCATGCGGGAACCGCTCTGCTGATTCGGGAGAGTTGGGACGCCCACGGCTCTGCTGATTCGGGAGAGTTGGGACGCCCACGGCTCTGCTGATTCGGGAGAGTTGGGACGCCCACGGCTCTGCTGATTCGGGAGAGTTGGGACGCCCACGGCTCTGCTGATTCGGGAGAGTTGGGACGCCCACGGCTCTGCTGATTCGGGAGAGTTGGGACGCCCACGGCTCTGCTGATTCGGGAGAGTTGGGACGCCCACGGCTCTCCTCTAAAGCTGCTGCTTTTCCCGTCGCAGATGCAGCTACGCTCTCGCAGAGCAGTGTCAGAGGAGGGACCTTTCTTACCTTTCTTTAACATGCAGTCTTACGAGTGCTCTTAGCAGCCAGCGAGGCACGCAAGAGCGATGAAATGCGGATCCCTGTTCGACTGAACCCTCGCCCATACCCTGGGCGAGGCAGGCGGGCGGCGATGATGTTTCGCCCTGTGGAGCTACCGGCACAGGCACAGTCCGGATTAGATCCGAAGTCGTGGGGTGCCTTAACCATATAAACCATCCAGCAGCACTTGTTTCGCTATACTTATAAAATGACTGTTTGCGTTTGGTGAGGTGGTTTATCTGAATGGCAGAAATGCCCTTGATACTCTGGGGTAAACCTGTTATTGGTTAGTTTGCTGCTTGAATCTTAATTTTTGAATTTAGTGTGTAGTTTCTTCATTTTTTTATCTTAATCTTAAGGGCCCACTCACATATTTTTCATGTTTTTGAGCTTTTCACATCATCCTGGAGCTTTTCAAATGTTCCATACTGGTTCAAGTAAAAAAAAAATGCAATTTTGGTTGAAGTATGCATATTTTACGGTTTAAATGCGATGTTTTCGAGTTCTTCGTAAAACGATTTCCCACGTGACATGACGTATGTTTCTGCATGATTTATCGGAGGGGCAATCCCCATGTGTTCAGATGGGGCGGGGTTTCGCTACACATTCAGATTGCGACTCCGACTAATTATGCAGAAACCTACGTCACTGCCCTTTGCTAATGTTTTGTGGGGGTTTCAGATACTAAAACCAGGAAGAGAATGCGGATGCGATTGGGCCTTTAAACCCTCCTTTCTATAGAGTGCTACAGTCATGGCCGACAAAAATACGTCAATTCGGAGGTTTCTTCCGGGCATGGGTTCCTCGCCAGATTTCCAATGGGGTTTTAACAAATCCGAAAACCCCATTTTAAAACCCCATTGGAAATCTGACGAGGGAACCCATGGCTAAAAAATGCGAACTCACTTCCGGGTTTTAGGACTACAAACTGTAGCTCTCTATTGCGTCTCCAGGTACAGATACAATCACTGCGTTTCCGCACTCACTCCAGCTTTCATTTGTGTGAAGCAGGCGCACTTACCTGGTTTCCCCACAAGGGGTCGTCACTGACACACAGTTCAGGTTTTTAATGGGAAACGTGCTTTTCTGTCCTCAGAATGCAAGTAGAATACTGTCGCAGGCTGTCACAGCTCAGGGTAAAAAGACCTGCCGCACAGGTGCTGTAACCGCTGCAACCGCTGCAGGTACACCGATCACTGCTGTGATCTGTGCTGATCTCTCATCAGTTTTGCCTTTACGCTCATAATGGCAAAAGGCTGTTATATGACAGACGGAAAGCTGATCCCAGAACAGTCCTATGCTGTTATATGAACACAGGCTCTACATGCTGCACAGTGTGTAGTTTCAGGGGTCAGTGTGTTTATCAGGGAACACAGGCTCTATATGCTGCACAGTGTGTAGTTTCAGGGGTCAGTGTGTTTATCAGGGAGCACAGGCTCTACATGCTGCATAGTGTGTAGTTTCAGGGTCAGTGTGTTTATCAAGGAACACAGGCTCTACATGCTGCACAGTGTGTAGTTTCAGGGGTCAGTGTGTTTATCAGGGAACACAGGCTCTATATGCTGCACAGTGTGTAGTTTCAGGGGTCAGTGTGTTTATCAGGGAACACAGGCTCTGCATGCTGCACAGTGTGTAGTTTCAGGGGTCAGTGTGTTTATCAGGGAACACAGGCTCTACATGCTGCACAGTGTGTAGTTTCAGGGGTCAGTGTGTTTATCAGGGAACACAGGCTCTACATGCTGCACAGTGTGTAGTTTCAGGGTCAGTGTGTTTATCAGGGAGCACAGGCTCTACATGCTGCACAGTGTGTAGTTTCAGGGGTCAGTGTGTTTATCAGGGAACACAGGCTCTACATGCTGCATAGTGTGTAGTTTCAGGGGTCAGTGTGTTTATTAGGGAACACAGGCTCTACATGCTGCACAGTGTGTAGTTTCAGGGGTCAGTGTGTTTATCAGGGAACACAGGCTCTACATGCTGCACAGTGTGTAGTTTCAGGGGTCAATGTGTTTATCAGGGAACACAGGCTCTACATGCTGCATAGTGTGTAGTTTCAGGGGTCAGTGTGTTTATCAGGGAACACATGCTCTACATGCTGCACAGTGTGTAGTTTCAGGGGTCAGTGTGTATATCAGGGAACACAGGCTCTACATGCTGCACAGTGTGTAGTTTCAGGGGTCCGTGTGTTTATCAGGGAACACAGGCTCTACATGCTGCACAGTGTGTAGTTTCAGGGGTCAGTGTTTATCAGGGAACACAGGCTCTACATGCTGCACAGTGTGTAGTTTCAGGGGTCAGTGTGTTTATCAGGGAACACAGGCTCTACATGCTGCACAGTGTGTAGTTTCAGGGGTCAGTGTGTTTATCAGGGAACACAGGCTCTACATGCTGCACAGTGTGTAGTTTCAGGGGTCAGTGTGTTTATCAGGGAACACAGGCTCTACATGCTGCACAGTGTGTAGTTTCAGGGGTCAGTGTGTTTATCAGGGAACACAGGCTCTACATGCTGCACAGTGTGTAGTTTCAGGGGTCAGTGTGTTTATCAGGGAACACAGGCTCTATATGCTGCACAGTGTGTAGTTTCAGGGGTCAGTGTGTTTATCAGGGAACACAGGCTCTATATGCTGCACAGTGTGTAGTTTCAGGGGTCAGTGTGTTTATCAGGGAGCACAGGCTCTACATGCTGCACAGTGTGTAGTTTCAGGGGTCAGTGTGTTTATCAGGGAACACAGGCTCTACATGCTGCACAGTGTGTAGTTTCAGGGGTCAGTGTGTTTATCAGGGAACACAGGCTCTACATGCTGCACAGTGTGTAGTTTCAGGGGTCAGCGTGTTTATCAGGGAACACAGGCTCTATATGCTGCACAGTGTGTAGTTTCAGGGGTCAGTGTGTTTATCAGGGAACACAGGCTCTACATGCTGCACAGTGTGTAGTTTCAGGGGTCAGTGTGTTTATCAGGGAACACAGGCTCTACATGCTGCACAGTGTGTAGTTTCAGGGGTCAGTGTGTTTATCAGGGAACACAGGCTCTACATGCTGCACAGTGTAGTTTCAGGGGTCAGTGTGTTTATCAGGGAACACAGGCTCTACATGCTGCAGTGTGTAGTTTCAGGGGTCAGTGTGTCTATCAGGGAACACAGGCTCTACATGCTGCACAGTGTGTAGTTTCAGGGGTCAGTGTGTTTATCAGGGAACACAGGCTCTACATGCTGCACAGTGTGTAGTTTCAGGGGTCAGTGTGTTTATCAGGGAACACAGGCTCTACATGCTGCACAGTGTGTAGTTTCAGGGTCAGTGTGTTTATCAGGGAACACAGGCTCTACATGCTGCACAGTGTGTAGTTTCAGGGGTCAGTGTGTTTATCAGGGAACACAGGCTCTACATGCTGCACAGTGCGTAGTTTCAGGGTCAGTGTGTTTATCAGGTGTGATTTACCGCCGTTCCCGCTGCCGACTTTGCGTACCTTCCATCTCCGCCAGTCTCTGCTTCAATCCCAAATAAATAACAAAGCATTTATACAACACCCCATAATAGGCACTGCCCTCGTTATTTAGAGCAAAGTTATTACATTCCCAGCTGTGAAAAATGTAATTTGTGATGTCTCATTGCCTTTCTGAACCAAATAAGTACCAGACTCTATAAACGGTACAGGCTTCACTGCACTGCAAAGGTCACATTCACAGGAAGCAGCGATACACACAGGAGTCAAAATGTGTCCAAGACGCAATCAAAAGCAACGCAATACTGTCAGAACAAATGGATGTACTTGTTTTTTTCTCTTGATTTGACCAATCAATAAATCAATCAGTCTTCATAATCCTTGACTGACAGTTTGGGGTGAATTCCCTATGAGGGGCCTGCTGAACCCCCCTCTCACCCTGTGATTGGCCAGTCAGAGGGGTGTGGAGGCCCGCCCACATTTTGACATCATAAAGCAGCAGCCCGCCCACTCTGGCCAAGCCCCCAGCAGAGATGAGCTGACCTGTGACTTTAAAATGGAAAATAATAATTTGTGTGTCGTGATGAAACATGGAACTGTGCTACAATGTGCCCTGGTGTGTGGGCATGAACTCTCCCCGACCCCTCCACCGCTGGATTGGGACAGAATTACAGTGTTTCAGGGTCACCTGGAGGGCGGAAGGCCCTCTCTCTGCGGTCATGTGATGAAACCCCAGCTGCTGACCGATGCCTCTCACTGAAGGGTGAGTCACCATGTTGCTGGCTGACCCCATGAGGACCAGCCCCCACAACGCAGGACAGAGAACACACACACACTCACTGGCCCCCACAACGCAGGACAGAGAACACACACACACACACACACACACACTCACTCACTGGCCCCCACAACGCAGGACAGAGAACACACACACACACACACACACACACACTCACTCACCAGCCCCCACAACGCAGGACAGAGAACACACACACACACACTCACACACTGGCCCCCACAACGCAGGACAGAGAACACACACACACACTAACTAGCCCCCACAACGCAGGACAGAGAACACACACACTCACACACTAGCCCCCACAACGCAGGACAGAGAACACACACACTCACACACACACACACTAGCCCCCACAACACAGGACCGAGAACACACACACACACACACACACTCACACACTAGCCCCCACAACGCAGGACCGAGAACACACACACTCACACACTAGCCCCCACAACGCAGGACAGAGAACACACACACACACACACACACACTCACAACAACGCAGAACCGAGAACACACACACACACACACACTCACACACTAGCCCCAACAACGCAGGACAGAGAATACACACACTCACTCACTGGCCCCCACAACGCAGGACAGAGAACACACACACACACACACACACTCACTCACCAGCCCCCACAACGCAGGACAGAGAACACACACACACACACACACACACACACTCACTCACTGGCCCCCACAACGCAGGACAGAGAACACACACACACACACACACACACACACTCACTCACTGGCCCCCACAACACAGGACAGAGAACACACACACACACACACACACACACACACTCACTCACCAGCCCCCACAACGCAGGACAGAGAACACACACACACACACACACACTCACTCACTAGCCCCCACAACGCAGGACAGAGAACACACACACACACACACACACACACACACTAGCCCCCACAACGCAGGACAGAGAACACACACACACACACACACACACACACACTCACTCACTCACTCACTGGCCCCCACAACACAGGACAGAGAACACACACACACACACACACACACACACACACACACACACACTCACCAGCCCCCACAACGCAGGACAGAGAACACACACACACACTCACTCACTGGCCCCCACAACGCAGGACAGAGAACACACACACACACACACACACACACACACACACTCACTCACTGGCCCCCACAACGCAGGACAGAGAACACACACACACACACACACACACACACACTCACTCACTGGCCCCCACAACGCAGGACAGAGAACACACACACACACACACACTCACTGGCCCCCACAACGCAGGACAGAGAACACACACACTCACTCACTGGCCCCCACAACGCAGGATAGAGAACACACACACACACACACACTCACTCACTGGCCCCCACAACGCAGGACAGAGAACACACACACACACACACACACACACACACACTCACTCACTGGCCCTCACAACGCAGGACCGAGAACACACTCACTCACCAGCCCCCACAACGCAGGACAGAGAACACACACACACACACACACTCACTCACTGGCCCCCACAACACAGGACAGAGAACACACACACACACACACACACTCCGACACACACACACTTAGTTTCCTCCGACCAAAATCACGGCGATTAAAACAAATACCCAGACCTCCAATGTTCCTCAAAGCACGCGTTTATACTCTTTTATGGGGGTGTTAATATTGTCAGTTGGACAGTCCATGTAACTGGAGAAGGAAACCTGGAGCCACGGCCTGTGTGGCTTGTCATGTGAGTTAGTTTAACATGTAAATCTCTGGAATTACCTCCTGGCTACACATTCAGGTCATACATACTCACGTTAATATCCCGTTAACTCACTTTCAAGCCACTACTTATTTATTTATTTGATGGTGTGCAATTTTCAACATGTGCATCCAGCACGTTGTACCAGAGTCAGAGTCAGAGTTAGAGTTAGCTCAAAAGGCCCTGAGCAGCACGTTGTACCAGAGTTAGGGTTAGGGTTAGGGTTAGCTCAAAAGGCCCTGAGCAGCACGTTGTACCAGAGTTAGGGTTAGGGTTAGGGTTAGCTCAAAAGGCCCTGAGCAGCACGTTGTACCAGAGTTAGGGTTAGCTCAAAAGGCCCTGAGCAGGTCCGGGCAGTATTGCAGAAAGCGTGCATGTATTAAAAGGGTACTGATAACACGGCGTTCACACGAATGCTGTTTGTGTTGTTAAAAAAGTGAACAGTGACAGTGAACTTGACATCACTGGGAGTAACTGATCTATGTTTTTTTTACTTTTCTTTAGAAAAGAGAATAATTCCCTCAGAGGTATCAGCTGGAAACCAAGACGGTAGGCCATCCATGGCTCAGTACCCAAAAAAGTTGTTTTAATGAAACCGTTAACTGTGGTGTAATATTAAACTGAGTTTACTTAGTTTGGTCCAATTCAGCTCAATCCAATTAAATTCAGTGTAATTCGATTTGATTCATGTCAGTTCAGTTCAAAATATTATTAACTGAATTTAGGAACAAGAGCCAGAATTCCCGTGCTTTGGAGGACAAAAAACAGACACAACATTAAGAAGGGTTGGGTTAGGGTTAAAAAACACAACATTAAGAAGGGTTGGGTTAGGGTTAGGGTTAAAAAACAACATTAAGAAGGGTTGGGTTAGGGTTAAAAAACAACATTAAGAAGGGTTGGGTTAGGGTTAAAAAACAACATTAAGAAGGGTTGGGTTAGGGTTAAAAAACAACATTAAGAAGGGTTGGGTTAGGGTTAGGGTTAAAAAACACAACATTAAGAAGGGTTGTCTTATACACTTTATTACAGAAATATATTTTGTGACCACAGTTTACCGTGTCTCAGATATTGAACAGGACTGTGTTTGACAGCTGGCTTCAAAACAACTCAGGTCTCACACCTTTACGAACCTAAATCTAAAAAAAACAAAACTGGAATTCCTATCATGTTACTATGTTACAGAAAAAAAGACAATAAAACAGGAAGTGGTGAAAATATATTATGTACGGAATAATATACATGATATATACATTTATTCAGTTAAAAATATTATTTAACTTCATAGACCTTCATGAAGCATACAATGGGGGAAATAAGTATTGGATACGTCAACAATTTTATCATCAAACATATTTCCAATGTAGCTATTCACATGAGATTTTGACCAGACATTGGTATTAACTCAATAAAACTACACAGCTAAAGAAATTGTAACGTTCCAATTCTTTAAAAAAGTTATGTGCAATAAAGTGAAATGACACAGGAAAAAAGTATTGAACACGCTAAATTAAATGTGGTAGAAAAGCCATATTTTTTATATTTGGTTGCATATCCTTTGCATGCCATGACTTTATGATGTCTGTGACCCAACAACATCAAAAGGCTCTTGATATCTTATTTTCTGGTACTCTTACAAGCGATACTATAACAGCTCTGCGTTTGAATGGATCTCTATGGGAATTGGGGGGTGAGACAAGATTTAGTTAAAATAAGTCTATTTAATAAGTCTGTGTAATTTACAGCTAAATCTTGTCTCACCCCCCAATTCCCATAGAGATCCATTCAAATGCAGATCTGTTATAGTATTGCTTTTAAGAGTACCAGCAAATAATATATCAAGAGCCTTTTGATATTGTTGGGTCACAGACATCATAAAGTCATGGCATGCAAAGGATATGCAACCAAATATAAAAAATATGGCTTTTCTACCACATTTAATTTAGCGTGTTCAATACTTTTTTCCTGTGTCATTTCACTTTATTGCACATAACTTTTTTAAAGAATTGGAACATTACAATTTCTTTAGCTGTGTAGTTTTATTGAGTTAATACCAATGTCTGGTCAAAATCTCATGTGAATAGCTACATTGGAAATATGTTTAATAATAAAATTGTTGACGTGTCCAATACTTATTTCCCCCATTGTATGCGCCATCTTCATTAACATGATGTAAGAAAATATTGCGCTGTATGAAATAGTTTTACCATTTTTATGGTTTTCACATTGCATATATTAAACCACACTATGTCAGCTGTCATGAAGCACTGCAGTTAAGCATTATGAGAGGGTTACAACATGCTTATGAAGGCCTTGTGAAGCATAAAGTGTCAAGTTTACGATAAGTAGAATGTGCAAGTTTTCCGAAAGAGAGAACGCAAGACCGTGTTGTAACCAGGTCTGGAGCCTTTAGACCTGAGTGGCGAGGGCGTGACTTAACTTGTTCATTACATTAAAGCTGGTGGTAAATTATAATAAAATACAATAATAAAACATTGTTATTTTGATAACTGAACATCGCCCTGCCTGTGCCAGGCCCAGAGTAAGTAATTATCTGTTTAATGATCTGATAGCAGCCTTTAAAGTGACCAGTGCTAACAAATGCCAGGGGCAGGGGCGTCGTAGTGGGGGGACAAGTGGACCTGACCACCCAGGGCCCCAAGGTGGGGAGGGGCCCCCAGCAGGCCCGTACTAAAGAGTTTGCATTGGGAAGGGGGCCCAGAGAGACTGCCTTTGCACGGGGCCCAGAATGTCATGCTACGCCCCTGGCCAGGGGGGTTGCAATAGTGGATTGCTTTCAGGGGAGCTCAGGTCTCTTTTGGGGGTACACAGGGAGCTACAGCAGACCAGGTGTAAATTCCCCAAAGCGGAGAGCGGCAGCTGGAACGTGACCGTTTACAGGTGAGGTGTGTTTGGGGGCGAGTATACAGGGGGTAAGGATGCCCCGTTGTCGCTGGGTGGGGCTTAAAGTTCACTGCAGAGGAAACGGCGGGGTGTACCCTCGGTGGCGAGGGATGGCGTATTGCCGGCGGCAACCAGGTCTCAGCCAATCCGCGCTGTCCGTTTCTGGTTGCCAGGACTTGGGGGCGGGGCCAGCATTACTCTGCAGTCTGCTTGAACAAACTGCCACTCATCTTCAGCCTGTGCAGCCTGCCCAATCAATAAATCAATCAGTACATCTAAAATCAATATCTAAATACATCCATTAATAAATCAATATTAACTGATAACCAGCAAACATGCTGTCATCTGTTCTCACAGTAATGACACACAGAGCGGAAGATTTTCTTCCATCTCTAGCCCCGCCCCCCGCATGAAGCCCCGCCCTCCTGCCAGATGCACGTGGGA
>CM040395.1:152186283-152206283 GCA_022702515.1 Ilyophis sp. 1 JC-2022
AGCCTTTATCTAAACCCTGTTCCACTGCAACAGAGCCTTTATCTAAACCCTGTTCCACTGCAACAGAGCCTTTATCTAAACCCTGTTCCACTGCAACAGAGCCTTTATCTAAACCCTGTTCCACTGCAACAGAGCCTTTATCTAAACCATGTTCCACTGCAACTGAGGTCTTTATCTAAAAACCCTGTTCCACTGCAACAGAGCCTTTATCTAAACCCTGTTCCACTGCAACAGATGTCTTATCTAAACCCTGTTCCACTGCAACAGAGGCTTTTATCTATACCCTGTTCCACTGCAACTGAGGCCTTTATCTGAACCCTGTTCCACTGCAACTGAGGCCTTTATCTGAACCCTGTTCCACTGCAACTGAGGCCTTTATCTGAACCCTGTTCCACTGCAACTGAGGCCTTTATCTAAACCCTGTTCCACTGCAACTGAGGCCTTTATCTGAACCCTGTTCCACTGCAACTGAGGCCTTTATCTGAACCCTGTTCCACTGCAACTGAGGCCTTTATCTGAACCCTGTTCCACTGCAACTGAGGCCTTTATCTAAACCCTGTTCCACTGCAACAGAGGCTTTTATCTAAACCCTGTTCCACTGCAACTGAGGCCTTTATCTAAACCCTGTTACACTGCAACAGAGGCTTTTATCAAAACCCTGTTCCACTGCAAAAGAGGCCTTTATCTAAACCCTATTCCACTGCACTCCGCTGAGCTGAAAATATGGAGGAACACATGTTAAAATTTTAAGACACAGAGCGTGTGAGCCCCAATTCCAGAGAGGTTTAAATTGGAAGCTCAAGAGTTCTATCCTGTGTGTGTGAGGCAGTGAGGTCAGGTCAGCTTAGTGATTGGTTGTTGGCATGTGATTTTACAGATGGCTGTACAGTGATTGGTTGTTGGCATGTGATTTTAAAGACTGCTGTACAGTGATTGGTTGCTGTTGCTTTGCTCACCTCCATCCAGTTTATGAACTTGGCGACGTCACGTCCCACCAGCTTGGTGTCGGCAGCGGAGGTGGGATAGTGCTGCTGTGCACGTGCTAGCCAGTCCACCACTAGCACGTTAGCCTGCGGCTCCCGCTCAAACAGGGCCTCCACGAGCTTGGGCACCCAGCTCTCGAACATGCCCGTTACCTGCAGGCACAGCCGCCATGTTACAGCCTTCACAAGCTCTACCGCCATCTTACAGCCTTCACAAGCTCTACCGCCATCTTACAGCCTTCACAAGCTCTACCGCCATCTTACAGCCTTCACAAGCTCTACTGCCATCTTACAGCCTTCACAAGCTCTACCGCCATCTTACAGCCTTCACAAGCTCTACCGCCATCTTACAGCCTTCACAAGCTCTACCGCCATCTTACAGCCTTCACAAGCTCTACCGCCATCTTACAGCCTTCACAAGCTCTACCGCCATCTTACAGCCTTCACAAGCACTACCGCCATCTTACAGCCATCACAAGCTCTACCGCCATCTTACAGCCTTCACAAGATCTACCGCCATCTTACAGCCTTCACAAGCTCTATCGCCATCTTACAGCCTTCACAAGCACTACCGCCATCTTACAGCCTTCACAAGCTCTACCGCCATCTTACAGCCATCACAAGCTCTACCGCCATCTTACAGCCTTCACAAGCTCTACCGCCATCTTACAGCCTTCACAAGCTCTACCGCCATCTTACAGCCTTCACAAACTCTCCCGCCATCTTACAGCCTTCACAAGCTCTACCACCATCTTACAGCCTTCACAAGCTCTACCACCATCTTACAGCCTTCACAAGCTCTACCACCATCTTACAGCCTTCACAAGCTCTACCGCCATCTTACAGCCTTCACAAGCTCTACCACCATCTTACAGCCTTCACAAGCTCTACCGCCATCTTACAGCCTTCACAAGCTCTACCACCATCTTACAGCCTTCACAAGCTCTACCACCATCTTACAGCCTTCACAAGCTCTACCGCCATCTTACAGCCTTCACAAGCTCTACCGCTATGTTACAGCCTTGAGCTTGTGAAGGCTGTAAGATGCAGTGTTGGGGAAGCTACTTTGAAAGCATAGCTTTGCAAGCTACCAATGACTTCACATTGAAAGAAGTTGATTAGAAACCTAGTTTGGTTAACTAAAGCTACTTAGAAAAAGTAGTTCAAACTACTGATCAAATTGACAATGTACATGTGATATGAAATTATAACAAAATATAATACAAAAACGTCACATGCCAGCAAAGAATGCCACTCAATTGAGTTTATTGCAAAAAGTTCACAGGTCATGCATAAAACCCAAAAATGTAATACCTCACTATTCATGGGAAAGTGCAAGGAATGTCAGCTTTGGTTTTGTATACAATGTCCATCAGTCAGACATCTGCCTTCCAGAAACTACAGTCCAGGTGGGGGTATTGCACCAAGCAGGATTACTCAGTTAGCCAGGTAACTTCTAAAATAGCATGCAACAACTTCTCTGAACATTTGTTAATAAACTGTGATCCGTTCCTGGTTTTCCGTTTGTCTGCCAGTCCACCCCGTGTTGTTCCTCTTTCCCTCTACTTGTGTTCTGCACTTCCTCGCGCCTGCATTATGTTTCCCTCTCGTTTCCTCGTTAGTTGTTTCCTCACCTGTTCCTTGTTCTGTCCTCGTTAAGTTTGTATTTAGTCTGCCCCGTTTCTCTGACCATCTTGTGGTGTACCTTGTGTATCTCGTGTGTCCTGGTCATGTCCTGTGAGTTTTGTGTCTGTTCCACACACTGGAACAGAGACTTAGCAGATACCAGACCATGGGGCCCATCCACACACTGGAACAGAAACTTAACAGATACCAGACCGTGGGGCCCATCCACACACTGGAACAAAGCCTTAACAGATACCAGACCTTGGGGCCCATCCACACACTGGAACAGAGCCTTAACAGATACCAGACCATGGGGCCCATCCACACACTGGAACAGAGCCTTAACAGATACCAGACTGTGTGGCCCATCCACACATGGTTCCATGAGTAAACAGTGAGGGGATTTTTACCGTCCAGCCATGGATAATCAGAAAGGTGTGTGTGTGAGGGGGTTTTTACCGTCCAGCCATGGATAATCAGAAAGGTGTGTGTGTGAGGGGGTTTTTACCGTCCAGCCATGGATAATCAGAAAGGTGTGTGTGTGGTTGTTGAATTGGCACTCAGCGGCGGTGTGTGGCTGCCCAGGCACCAGGTAACAGAGGTCTTCATCGGGGACCTCCGAGGTTCTCAGGGAGAACTTTGACTCAATGTCACTGTAGTCCCTCATCCAGTCCGTGTCATTGTCTGGAAATGCAAAATAAATATATAGGTGACAATCGCTTAAAAATCCCGGAATGCGTTATCTATGGGGGTTTATTTCCCTGTCGATAGAAACGAGGCATGCCGCACGCCGCACTGTACTTTTCCATTTGAAAGGATGAATTATGTGATTCAAATTAAGTCACATATGCCTTTTCAGTTTGTTTAGTTTAGTTTAGTTTAGGCTGAGCTTTACTAATCCCAGAAGGCAAATTCACTTATAACATTAGCCAGGACATAATGCACACATAAAGAAAATTAGACCACCACTTTACACAATTTCCTTCAGGAGTTATAATACACTTGAAAAGCACATGGCATTGATCTCCCTAAAATTTACACAGCCCTGTAGTTATATATAAGTAAATAAACACATATTTTAGGGGAAATTATGTCAGATCATGACAGACCATCAGGTATCTGAGACCAGTTAAACTCTAATGACCTGAGGTGACCTCCAGTGACATAACATTTGTGCTTGGATAGTAAAATACTGCCATCTATTGGCAATAAATAACATCCACATTTCTCTACTGGAATTAAGGTTAAACTGACATAATGAAGAGATAATATATTAGGGGGCTTGTCCATCGTCCTTTTAAGACAAAATAAATTTAAAAAATTACAGCACTATTTAGTATGGTCTGTACTCACTCTCTGTTTAGTATGGTCTGTACTCGCTCTCTGTTTAGTATGGTCTGTACTCGCTCTCTGTTTATTATGGTCTGTACTCGCTGTCTGTTTAGTATGGTCTGTACTCGCTCTCTGTTTAGTATGGTCTGTACTCGCTCTCTGTTTATTATGGTCTGTACTCACTCTCTGTTTAGTATGGTCTGTACTCACTCTCTGTTTAGTATGGTCTGTACTCACTCTCTGTTTAGTATGGTCTGTACTCGCTCTCTGTTTATTATGGTCTGTACTCACTCTCTGTTTAGTATGGTCTGTACTCACTCTCTGTTTAGTATGGTCTGTACTCGCTCTCTGTTTAGTATGGTCTGTACTCGCTCTCTGTTTAGTATGGTCTGTACTCACTCTCTGTTTAGTATGGTCTGTACTCGCTCTCTGTTTAGTATGGTCTGTACTCGCTCTCTGTTTAGTATGGTCTGTACTCGCTCTCTGTTTAGTATGGTCTGTACTCGCTCTCTGTTTAGTATGGTCTGTACTCGCTCTCTGTTTAGTATGGTCTGTACTCACTCTCTGTTTAGTATGGTCTGTACTCACTCTCTGTTTAGTATGGTCTGTACTCGCTCTCTGTTTAGTATGGTCTGTACTCGCTCTCTGTTTAGTATGGTCTGTACTCGCTCTCTGTTTAGTATGGTCTGTACTCGCTCTCTGTTTAGTATGGTCTGTACTCACTCTCTGTTTAGTATGGTCTGTACTCACTCTCTGTTTAGTATGGTCTGTACTCACTCTCTGTTTAGTATGGTCTGTACTCGCTCTCTGTTTAGTATAGTCTGTACTCACTCTCTGTTTAGTATGGTCTGTACTCACTCTCTGTTTAGTATGGTCTGTACTCGCTCTCTGTTTAGTATGGTCTGTACTCGCTCTCTGTTTATTATGGTCTGTACTCACTCTCTGTTTAGTATGGTCTGTACTCGCTCTCTGTTTAGTATGGTCTGTACTTGCTCTCTGTTTAGTATGGTCTGTACTCGCTCTCTGTTTAGTATGGTCTGTACTTGCTCTCTGTTTAGTATGGTCTGTACTCACTCTCTGTTTAGTATGGTCTGTACTCACTCTCTGTTTAGTGTGGTCTGTACTCACTCTCTGTTTAGTGTGGTCTGTACTCACTCTCTGTTTAGTATGGTCTGTACTCGCTCTCTGTTTAGTATGGTCTGTACTCACTCTCTGTTTAGTATGGTCTGTACTCGCTCTCTGTTTAGTATGGTCTGTACTCGCTCTCTGTTTAGTATGGTCTGTACTCGCTCTCTGTTTAGTATGGTCTGTACTCGCTCTCTGTTTAGTATGGTCTGTACTCACTCTCTGTTTAGTATGGTCTGTACTTGCTCTCTGTTTAGTATGGTCTGTACTCGCTCTCTGTTTAGTATGGTCTGTACTCACTCTCTGTTTAGTATGGTCTGTACTCGCTCTCTGTTTAGTATGGTCTGTACTCGCTCTCTGTTTAGTATGGTCTGTACTCGCTCTCTGTTTAGTATGGTCTGTACTCGCTCTCTGTTTAGTATGGTCTGTACTCGCTATCTGTTTAGTATGGTCTGTACTCGCTCTCTGTTTAGTATGGTCTGTACTCGCTCTCTGTTTAGTATGGTCTGTACTCGCTCTCTGTTTAGTATGGTCTGTACTCGCTCTCTGTTTAGTATGGTCTGTACTCGCTCTCTGTTTAGTATGGTCTGTACTCACTCTCTGTTTACTCTCAATCATCCACAGAATGTTGTGCCATTTCTCTTTGGGCCAATCGATGTGTTCCTCGGCAAATTTGAACTGATTCTGCACATGGTGCTTTACGGGGGCTTCTTGCTGATAGCTTAGCTTCGATCAAACGTCTTCTGACTGTAACGGCACTTACAGGTAATTTTAGATCATTTTTGATCTTTCTGGAGGTGATGATTGGCTGAATCTTTGCCATTCGAACTATTCTTTGATCCGTTTTAACAGTAGTTGCTCGTTTTCTTCCGCGTGTTTCGGGTTTTTGTTGCCATTTTAAAGCATTTGAGATCTTTTTAGCTGAGCATCCTATAATTTGCTGCACTTCTTTATACGTTTTCCCCTCTCCAATCAACTTTTTAATCAAATTACGTTGTTCCTCCGAACAATGTTTGGAACGGCCCATTTTACTTAGCAATTCAGAAGGAAATATATTTTATAACAATGTGTGAAACATTTGCTTCCCTTCTTCCTTAATAAAGGACAATTAATGACACCTGTTTTTTCACAGAATTAATTAATTATCTAATTAAACTCCACACTGCTATTATTTTGAACACGCCCCTTTCAATGAATGAGTCAATTACTCAGAACAAGCAGCGTGCAAGTCATGACAGTTGGGTCTGTTGTTTTTCGATTATACTACTACATCTACAAGTAAATTATTTGCCATGCAGAAATATCACTACTACTAATAACAGTGGTTCATCAGGTTACTGATGTTGTACTGCTATTTTTTTTAACCCAACTGTATATACTCCCTTTAAAAAGAGAGGTTTGCATATTCTGCATCTGAATGCTCGTAGTTTGCTAAGCAAACTTGATGAACTTCGATATGTTGGCAGGGAGACCAAAGCTGCTATCATTGGAATCACCGAATCTTGGCTTGACAGTACGGTGTCTGATTCAGAGGTTGAAATCATAAATGATGTAATTATTCGATAGGAATGGAGAAGGAGGTGGAGTCTGTATGTACATCCTCTCACAATGAGAGGAAGGACCTACAGCGGGATGCCCTCCAAACAGTATGGCTTGAGATTCTCCTGCCAAAATCCAAACCCATTCTCATTGGAACATGCTATCGTCCACCGCGGCAGAATAACTTCTATGAAATTTTGGATCAGTGTTGTACAACCAGTGATAAATTCATGGAGACAGAACTTTTCCAAAGTAAGTGAGAGTGATATTTGTAAGGTGATGCACATTTTAAATCCATGTAAAGCTACTGGCATAGATACTATACCATGCAGCTAGACTTGTAAACGATGCAGCTGATATTATTGAGCATGTCCTCTCACTTATATAATACATTTGTCCTTACAACAAGGTAAAATTCCAAATGATTTAAAACTTGCTAGGGTAGTTCCTCTTTACAAGAAAAACAGTAAAACTGATGTGGTGAACTACCGTCCAGTTTCAATTTTAAATGTTATCTCAAAAGTTTTTGAACGAGTTGTACATGACCAATTACACAAATATTTACATGATTCAAATCTTTTATATGCTTTTCAATCTGGTTTCCGCAAGTCATATTCTACTGACACATGTTTATTGCATTTGACTGATTATATACGTTTGGAAATGGATAAAGGTAACTTAACTGGTATGATTTTGTTAGATCTGCAGATGGCGTTCGATACGGTGAATCATAAGATCTTAATTGATAAAATGAAGGCCATAGGATTGACCAATTCTGCACTAAATTGGTTTTCTTCTTATTTGACAGATAGGAAACAATTAGTTGAGGTTTCAGGTGTTACTTCTAATTTAGACTATATAACATGTGGTGTTCCACAAGGTTAGATTTTTGGGCCATTGTTGTTTCTTGTATACATAAATTATATAGAAATGTCTGTCAAATGTAAACTGTTATTGTACTCTGATGATTCAGCATTGATGGTATCTGGTAAAAATCTCGTACAAATTGAACAACAGCTTAGCCAACAATTACAGTCGGTTAGTGAGTGGTTGGTAGACAATAAGCTTTCATTATTTAGGTAAAACGGAATCGATCTTGTTTGGTACAAAGCATAAACTTAAAACAAACACTGATATTAATATAACTTGTAACAATAATACAATTAGTTTTAAAAAAAAGGTCAAATATCTTTGTGCAGAGTTGGATCAATCCCTGGACGGTGAGGCAATGGCTGGAAGGCTACTGGGGAAAGTTTATTCCCGTTTAAAATTTATTTAACGTAAATCTAAATTTCTGAACTTTAACACCAAAAAATGATCATTTCTTATTCAATGTCATTATGACTATTCTTGCTCTTTTTGGTAGTTTAACTAAAAATACAAAATCAAAATTACAAATTTCACAAAACAAAACTAATCGGGTTTATTCTAAATTTACAACCGAGAACTAATTTATCTTCTGAGCATTTTTAAATAATTTTTAGGCTGGCTGCCCATTAATCAATGAGTTAACCAACTCACAATAAATCAAGTTTACAGAGTGCTAGATGGTAAAGCTCCAAAGTACCTTTCCAACCATTTCCAGTTAAAAACTCGACCTCACAATACTCGTTCTAGTCAACTCTCAATGGTCATACCGCGTCACGGTAGTCATGGTCACAATTATTTTAATATATCTGGTGCTAAATTGTGGAATAGTTTACCTGTGAGTATACATTCTAGTCATTCTTTGTCAGTTTTTTAAAATAAGGTGAAAGATTTTATGTTTGATCAGCTTGTTTTATTAGAAAATAATGAGTTTGTTTTTTATAAATTTTAAATATTATACTCCAAATTGTAGTAAATGTATTTTTGTTGCGAATTTGTGGATTGTTGTTTGTGATCTCTTTTTTGTATTGTCTTGTATTTAATTGTATGAGGACCACAATGGGAATAATTTTTTACAACTTTTTGTGTCATCCTCGGCAAAATTATTAAGTGTGTTTTTATGTATTGAATATTATTAATAATATTATAATATTATAACTATCGAATAGTTATTTTGCCAAAATAAAAAAAATAAAAAAGATCGCCAAGATAGAGCCCCATGTGTACAATAACAATCGACCCATATTTTCAAGGAAATCGTAACACTCTCAAAAATAAAGGTACAGTGGAGGTACATTTTTCTTCTTTAAGAAGCACATTTCACGAACGTACCCTGGAAGTACAATGATGTTAATTATACAAATTAATTATGTGCCAAAAGGGTATCACCCCAGTGACAAGTGTTTGTTTATGTACTTTTCGTACCTTTCTTTCTCATAATTGTCTACTTACTCGATGAAGTTTCTTCAGTGGTGTTTGTTAAAAAACTTGCGCACGTTTTGACAAAGTAAATAGAAATGATAAGCGTCCAGATATTTGCTTTGCCCATATTACGGTTTCCAAGCATGCACAAAGTATTAAAAAATGCGATACGTTCTTGAGGCGATAATCCAAATGTGTCACTTTTAAGGGCTGGAATGCCGTATGAGGCCAGCAGCCTATCGCGGGAAATAAACGAGGCTGCGTGCCTAAATTCTGTGCCGAAATTCGTGGCTTTATGCTAAACCTCAAGTTTCATGCAAATTACTCACTTTTTATTGGTCCGAGGCACGTGGCTTGAGAGTCGACGTTCTTTCTCTAAAAAAAAGTAGAGTCGAACGGACAGAACACGCGCACTTAGCCGAACCACACAGTGCGTGCGGATCCCGTTTCATTTACACGTTCAATCAGTATGACGATGAACAAATGCAGGCCTAGTCATTGTATAGGGCAGCTGTTATTTGTATTGGTTTTCACGCAATTAGTACGAGAAATAAGATAATAACCCACATATTTGGATATATGTTTACATGTTTGTATTTTACCAGCGATCAGTGGACCAAACTGCGCTATTGTGTGGTTGGGAATATTGCTCATAAAATGTTCATATATTTTTGATAATTTTATTAAATGTTTAAGATAAATTCAGTTGAACGTTTATGTCAGGCCTATGATACACACGACTGGAAATGAAAATGTATAGCAGGCTTTAATAACTAGCCTAGAACATTTTACACGCATACTGCAATAACAAATTCACAAACTCCGTGTAAGGAATAATAATTTAGTATTCGATCCGGAAAGGTTTCTGTTGTGCATATAGCTATTGCTATTTTGTTTATATAAAATGTGTCGGTTAAAAATATCATTCAGACTGTAGTTGCTTTTATTATATATTATTATTACTGTTTGCAATGAATTGATCATATGCCCAAGGTGTTTTTCGCAGGAAGTGTACAGGCGCTTAATTGTGTTTATTTTTACGCGCGTAAAGTCGATGCGCTCTGTTTGCGAAGGCTTTTGTCCTCTCTCGCACGTATGTGGAGAAAGTTTGAGATTAAATAATAATATTTTTTAAAAACCTTGATGAATTTTCGAATCATAACAATACAAAAACGGAATAATGAATTGACTGCAATCTCGTATGGAAGTGGTTAGTGAAGAAAATTGGAAATATTTGTAAGCAGAAATTACCCAATGTAATATTTGCTCCAACGTTCAGCGGTTGATCTGCGCTCTCCATCACACGCGAGGGTATCTCTGTGACGGTACCGTTCCGCCTCCACGTGCAGTGAGTGAGGCCACTTATCACGCTTTAATTACTCTGGAGTTTTAGCCTATTTTTATTGGTCCCTGGAGTTCCATCGCACGTGAACAAGACTTCAGCAGACCAAAGCCTCCTCGAGTCTTGTGTTAAGTGTTTTATATGCTATTGGTAACGAAGTATCGATGTTTAAATAAAATTATACTATGCAGAGCTCTCCGGTAGATAATTATAATTTTTTCTTCGCTTTCATTTTTACATCCTGAGACTATGTTGTTCATTAGGAGCTATGAAAACACCGCCTGGGTATGAAAACACCGGTCGGGTAACTAAGGGCATCAGAATTCCAAAAAAAAACGGTGCAGTGAAAACAACCCACGGGCATACGTTTCAGTGTTGTGGGATATTTCCTGTAACATGATGACCGGTGGAGAATCATAAGGCTTAGAGACTTGCGCATTGCGTCACTGTTATTGAGAGAGACTCATTGTGCGTGTCTGACTGCTGTGGGAAACATTTATTTCTGCCAAATCACAAACCGTGTTTCCTCCGTTCCTCCAAACCAACCAATCGGGTGAAGGGAGCGACTCTCCACCCACCAGCCGCCCCTTTCCGAAAAAAATGTGTTCTTTTCAAAACTGTTTCTTTTTGCTGAAGATTCTAAGAAGTGACGGATGGTTTCTCAGGAGGTACTTTCTCCGAATTGAACTAAGGTGGAAACACTGAGCTTCCCTAAATAACGGTTCCTCTCTATCCCTCTGCAGACGTCCCGCATTTATCCAGAGCAACGTGCCGTTGAGAATTAAGAGCATAATACCTATTCATACAGCTGCTGTTTTTCCCTTATGTTGTTTGTTTGCTTGTCATAGTTTTCCAGATGAAAGCACAGTATTTAAAGCTGTACAAATATCCTGTTGGTGGAATGATGGAGTGGTTGGATACTGAGCTGGTAATAGATGTTTGTTGGTATAATGTTGGAGTGGTTGGATACTGAGCTGGTAATAGATGTTTGTTGGTGGAATGATGGAGTGGTTGGGTTCTGAGCTGGTAATAGATGTTTGTTGGTGGAATGATGGAGTGGTTGGGTTCTGAGCTGGTAATAGATGTTTGTTGGTGGAATGATGGAGTGGTTGGGTACTGAGCTGGTAATAGATGTTTGTTGGTGGAATGATGGAGTGGTTGGGTACTGAGCTGGTAATAGATGTTTGTTGGTGGAATGATGGAGTGGTTGGATACTGAGCTGGTAATAGATGTTTGTTGGTATAATATTGGAGTGGTTGGGTACCAGAGTTTTTACTATATATTAAAGCAGAATATAACAGGCAAATACAAATGAACAAATAACACACAATATGACACAATATTATCATAATCACATCTTGATTACACAATCAGGATCAATACACATTTAATCGTTAGGAAATTTAATATTTAGGCATATCACATCATAATGTTAATGTTAACATTTACTAGTAGTAACAGCCTATGGTAGTAACATCAGCCTATAACATCAGCCTATAGTAGTAACATCAGCCTATAGTAGTAACATCAGCCTATAACATCAGCCTATAGTAGTAACATCAGCCTATAACATCAGCCTATAACATCAGCCTATAGTAGTAACATCAGCCTATGGTAATAACATCAGCCTATAGTAGTAACATCAGCCTGTGGTAGTAACATCAGCCTATAGTAGTAACATCAGCCTATAGTAGTAACATCAGCCTATGGTAGTAACATCAGCCTATCATCCTATAGTAGTAACATAATATAATTCTATCCCATTTAATATAATGTTGTGATACTTTATTGTGGCTTCTAGCAATTATATGTTCGTCCCTGTGTTCCGTCCCTGGTTTTCCCCTCGTCTCACAATCCCCGTGTTTTCCCTCTCTCTCCTTCCTCTTGTGTTTCTCACTCCCCGTGCCTGCATTGTGTTTCCCTCTCGTTAGCCTTCCCCCACCTGTTACTTCTTCTGTCCTCATCATGTTGTGGATTTAGTCTGCCCCGATTCTTTGTTTGGGGCCGGACCGTCTTGTGTTGCTTGTGTTCACCTTGTGTACGTTGTGTCTCTCGCATGTTCTCGCATGTCCGTTCCTGCCCTGATCCCCTCTTCCTACCCAGACCTCCGGTTCCTGCCCTGGTCCCCTCTTCCTACCCAGTCTCCCCTGTCCCTACTCCGGCTCTCCTGAGAGTGCCTGTCCATCCAGAGGCAGAGAGTGCCTGTCCGTCCAGAGTCCGAGAGTGCCTGTCCGTCCAGAGGCCGAGAGTGCCTGTCCGTCCAGAGGCCGAGAGTGCCTGTCCGTCCAGAGGCCGACAGTGCCTGTCCGTCCAGAGGCCGACAGTGCCTGTCCGTCCAGAGGCCAAGAGTGCCTGTCCGTCCAGAGGCCGAGAGTGCCTGTCCGTCCAGAGGCCAAGAGTGCCTGTCCGTGACCGCGGGCTCTCGCTCGATGCGCGGGAACCCCGCACCTGTTCCCAAACCCCCTGGCTGAGAGTGCCTGCAAGACCCTCCAAGTTCCTGACCCATCTATGTTCCTGACCCATGTCTGTCTGTCTTGCCTGTGTCCCATTAAATGTCCTCCCTGGTGGAGTTTTCCCTTGAGTCGTCTCTGAGTCTTGCATTTGGGTCCCGTCCTCCCCCAGAATGGTCCGGCCAGTTGGGGACCCAGCAGACTCAGAGCGGCTCCACCCAACCTCCTGTGTTGTCTCGTACCTGTCCTGTGTTTCTATCCTCTGCCCTGTCCTGTGTTTCTATCCTCTGCCCTGTCCTGTGTTTCTATCCTCTGCTCTGCCCTGTGTTTCTATCCTCTGTCCTGTGTTTCTATCCTCTGCTCTGTCCTGTGTTTCTATCCTCTGCTCTGCCCTGTGTTTCTATCCTCTGCCCTGTCCTGTGTTTCTATCCTCTGCTCTGCCCTGTGTTTCTATCCTCTGCTCTGCCCTGTGTTTCTATCCTCTGCCCTGTCCTGTGTTTCTATCCTCTGCTCTGTCCTGTGTTTCTATCCTCTGCTCTGTCCTGTGTTTCTATCCTCTGCTCTGCCCTGTGTTTCTATCCTCTGCCCTGTCCTGTGTTTCTATCCTCTGCTCTGTCCTGTGTTTCTATCCTCTGCTCTGTCCTGTGTTTCTATCCTCTGCTCTGCCCTGTGTTTCTATCCTCTGCCCTGTCCTGTGTTTCTATCCTCTGCTCTGTCCTGTGTTTCTATCCTCTGCCCTGTCCTGTGTTTCTATCCTCTGCTCTGCCCTGTGTTTCTATCCTCTGCTCTGTCCTGTGTTTCTATCCTCTGCTCTGTCCTGTGTTTCTATCCTCTGCCCTGTCCTGTGTTTCTATCCTCTGCTCTGCCCTGTGTTTCTATCCACTGCTCTGCCCTGTGTTTCTATCCTCTGCTCTGCTCTGTGTTTCTATCCTCTGCTCTGCCCTGTGTTTCTATCCTCTGCTCTGCCCTGTGTTTCTATCCTCTGCTCTGTCCTGTGTTTCTATCCTCTGCTCTGCCCTGTGTTTCTATCCTCTGCTCTGTCCTGTGTTTCTATCCTCTGCTCTGCCCTGTGTTTCTATCCTCTGCTCTGTGTTTCTATCCTCTGCCCTGTCCTGTGTTTCTTTCCTCTGCTCTGCCCTGTGTTTCTATCCTCTGCTCTGTCCTGTGTTTCTATCCTCTGCTCTGTCCTGTGTTTCTATCCTCTGCTCTGTCCCCCCCCCGATTCTGCCTGTAAAGAAATTGAATTAATCTTCCCAATATGTACAAAAGGAATGCGAAAAAGTTGATACATTTCTGCTTTTTATTGTAAAAATGTAAATTAATTTATTGATTACAATTTTTGTTAACCATTTATGACATCTAATAATTGGAATGCAAACCTGTTGTTTATATCCAAGATCTTTTACAACATATTTCCAGTTTGACGGAATAGAAGATAATAATTTATTAAATGAAAATTGATTACATATAAAACCATATGTTAGGCAGAAGTTTTCGTAAGATAAAAAATTACCTGTATTATCTAGTATATCGTTTATGAAAGTAATTCCCTTTTCCCATAAAAATGGTTTTCCATTTATTAGCATTTTTGAGTTCATCCATCGTATTTGACCATGGATGCGATCCGGTGAATCTGCTGGATAATACTGGAAATTCAACCTTCAATGCTTTTTTGAAGAAAGGAAAAAGTTTCACCAGTATTACACCTGTATTACACCGGTATTACACCAGTATTACACCGGTATTATACCAGTATTACACCGGTATTACACCAGTATTACACCAGTATTACACCGGTATTACACCAGTATTACACCGGTATTACACCAGTATTACACCGGTATTACACCAGTATTACACCAGTATTACACCGGTATTACACCAGTATTACACCGGTATTACACCAGTATTGGTATTACACCGGTATTACACCAGTATTACACCAGTATTACACCAGTATTACACCGGTATTACACCAGTATTACACCGGTATTACACCAGTATTACACCAGTATTACACCGGTATTACACCAGTATTACACCGGTATTACACCAGTATTACACCAGTATTACACCGGTATTACACCAGTATTACACCGGTATTACACCAGTATTACACCAGTATTACACCGGTATTACACCAGTATTACACCAGTATTACACTGGTATTACACCGGTATTACACCGGTATTACACCGGTATTACACCAGTATTACACCAGTATTACACCAGTATTTCACCGGTATTACACCAGTATTACACCAGTATTACACCAGTATTACACCAGTATTACACCGGTATTACACCAGTATTACACCAGTATTACACCAGTATTACACCGGTATTACACCGGTATTACACCGGTATTGCACCAGTATTAGACCAGTATTGCACCGGTATTACACCGGTATTACACCGGTATTACACCGGTGTTACACCGGTATTACACCGGTATTACACCAGTATTTAAAAACCATTCACAATGGGAAGACACTATCTGAAGAAAGGGAAACTGTACTTTCAAATATAAGATGTGTAGTCAGTAAACTCTGACTAGTTCTCCAATGTAGATTTTGATCAATTTTATTGATCCAACAGGCTTTTAAGGCTGCATTCATTGCTTCGATGTTTTATAGATTCAATCCAATGAATATTTCTCCGGTTTAAAAAATATATAGAATCATCCGCATATAATGTTATTTTTGTTTCTCGGTTATTAATTTGTAATCCTTTTATATGAGAGTTATTTCTAACTAACTAAGCTAAAATTTTGATGGCTAGTAAAAACAAATAGGGGGACAGGGGACATCCCTGTCACACCCCTCTAGAGAGGTTGAAACTTTTGGATAAATACCCATTGTTTATCATTTTGCTGGTTGGTTGGTGATATAAAACTGTAACCCACTTTATAATAGTTGTGCCAAAGTTGAAAAACGTCAGACATTTTTTAAAATTTTAAAATTTGTTTCTGATTTTTTCCCATTTTTCTCCCAATTTAGTAGCCAATTGAATCCCTATTCTAATTCAATTCCCCTCATGTAGCTACCGCTAGAGAACCACCGCTATACAACCCTGTCAGCCGGTAGTAGGAAGGAGGGCGCCACGTCCTCTACAGGGCGCGTCTCCTCGAGCTCCTGACCGTGATTCCAGCTCGCCCAGGGCCTTTTTGTGCGCAGCGATTCTCTCCGAGCCCCTCCCCCCACCCGGAAGCAGCCGCCAATTGCTGCTCCCACAGGGCACCGGCCATGCTCGGAACTGGCAGGACCGGGGCGCGAACCCCGATCCTCGGAGTACAACTGCACTGACTGAAAGTCAGCGCTCTTACCGTTGTACCACCGCGGCGGCCAACTTCACACATTTTAAGATAAAGTCCCACCTTACTTTATCAAAAGCTTTTTCAAGATCTGTGACGAACATAAGACCAGTTTTTTCTTCCTTTTCATTGTGTTCAATTATCTCGAGAAGATGTCGAATATTATCTCCAATAAAACGCCCCTTTAAGAAACCAGTTTAGTCATATTCGATAATTTCACCCAAAACCTTTTTAACTCTCGTTGTGATACATTTAGATAGGATATGCATGTCACAACCGAGCAGTGTCAGTGGTCTCCAATTCTTTAAAAATATAGGATTTTTGTATTTTCCTTGAGGGTCTTGTTTTAATAGTTCTTTTTGAGTTTCTGATAATTTACCTTGAATAAAAAACAAATTGAAAGATGCCATTAAAGGTTTTTTTATTTCTGTGGCTCTAGATCTGTAAATAATAGCATTAACTCTTACCTGGAATAAGTGCTCTCTGGGGAAAGATCGGTGCCACCTGAACTTGAACCAGAATTTTCAAAACCTTCATTTGTTTCATCCGAATTTTGATGTTATTGAATTTTTTGTTATTGAATTCACCTCCTTGAAATTCAGATAAATAAAATTCAAGTAGCAAAATTCAGGTTTTAAATTCAGGTTCAGGTTTGAGGAGAAAACAAGTCGGATAACGAAAAACAGAAGACAGAGGATGTTTTACGAGCGCTGAGCAGAGAAGTGGCCACTTAACACAGAACAGGCTGAGATCCATGACAGGACCCCCTCTCTAAGGGACGGCCCCAGATGATCCCCTAAGCCTGTCCCCTTGGAAGTCTCAAATAAGTTGAGGGTCCAGGATGTTTCTGAAGGGAACCCAGCAACGCTCCTCCGGGCCATATCTCTCTCAGTCCACTAGGAATTGGAACCCTCTTCCTACCTGTCTCAGTATAAACTGAACCTCCCTTCATGAGCCAGGAAGGCAGTGGGGACCATAGAACTAACAATTACCGGTTTAAGCCAAGAGACGTGAAAGGTGGGGTGGATGCGCATAGAGCGCAGGAGCTGCAGTCTCACCGTATGATCGGGGTGGATGTGCATAGAGTGCAGGAGCGGTAGTCTCACCATATGATCGGGGTGGATGTGCATAGAGCGCAGGAGCGGTAGTCTCACAGTATGATCGGGGTGGATGCGCATAGAGCGCAGGAGCGGTAGTCTCACCGTATGATCGGGGTGGATGTGCATAGAGTGCAGGAGCGGTAGTCTCACCATATGATCGGGGTGGATGTGCATAGAGCGCAGGAGCGGGAGTCTCACCGTATGATCGGGGTGGATGTGCATAGAGCACAGGAGCGGGAGTCTCACCGTATGATCGGGGTGGATGCGCATAGAGCGCAGGAGCGGGAGTCTCACCGTATGATCGGGGTGGATGCGCATAGAGCGCAGGAGCTGCAGTCTCACCGTATGATCGGGGTGGATGCGCATAGAGCGCAGGAGCGGGAGTCTCACCGTATGATCGGGGTGGATGCGCATAGAGCGCAGGAGCGGGAGTCTCACCGTATGATCGGGGTGGATGTGCATAGAGCGCAGGAGCGGGAGTCTCACCGTATGATCGGGGTGGATGCGCATAGAGCGCAGGAGCGGTAGTCTCATCGTATTATCAGGGTGGATGCGCATAGAGCACAGGAGCGGTAGTCTCACCGTATGATCGGGGTGGATGCGCATAGAGCGCAGGAGCGGGAGTCTCACCGTATGATCGGGGTGGATGCGCATAGAGCGCAGGAGCGGTAGTCTCACCGTATGATCGGGGTGGATGTGCATAGAGTGCAGGAGCGGTAGTCTCACCGTATGATCGGGGTGGATGGGCATAGAGCGCAGGAGCGGTAGTCTCACCGTATGATCTTCAATGGCCCAACAAAGCGGGGAGCGAGTTTACGAGACTCTACCCTAAGAGGGAGATTTCACGTAGAGAGCCACACGTGTTGGCCAACCTTAAATGATGGGGCAGGGCGATGACGCCTATCCGCCGCCCTCTTCTGTATAGAGGAAGTGCTCTGGAGAGTCGCACGCACCCGCCTCCCCATGGACCGACACCTCCAAATGAAAGATCCCGCGGAGGAGATCTCCACATTCTTCTCTAGCTCGGGAAATAATGGGGGCTGATACCCCAGCTGAGCTTCAAACGGCGACAGCCCTGTGGAGGCGTTGCGCAGAGTATTATGGGTGTACTCTGCCCAGGCTAGGTGTTGACTCCAAGACGTAGGGTTGGAGGCAGCCATACACCGAAGGGTGTTCTCAAGGGTCTGGTTAGTGCGCTCAGTCTGCCCATTGGTCTCCGGGTGGAAGCCAGGGGATAAGCTAACCGAGGCACCAATCAGAAAACAGAACGCGTGCCAGAACTTGGCAGCCAACTGAAGGCCGCGATCAGAAACCCTGTCCGAAGGAAGTGTAGCCGGACCCATTACCCATTAATGTGACCCATTACCAGCGCTGTCTCAGGTGCTGATGGAAGCTTAGGCAGCGTGATAAAGTGAGCTGCCCTGGAGAAGCGGTCAACGACCACTAAGATCACCGATTTACCCAGAGAGACGGAGGCAAACCGGTGAGGAAGTCGAGGCGATGTGACTCCAAGGGCGACTGGGAATGGGAAGAGGGCGCAAAAGGCCCGAGGGTGGGAGATGAACAAGCAGTGGGGTGGGCCCCCCAGGAATGATAGGTTCAGGAACAGGGTCCCTGTCTGAATGGTCAAAGATGCGTGAAAGAGTGTCTGGCTTCCCGTTCTTGGAGCCGGGGCGGTACGTGAGCAAGAAATTGAAGCGCAAAAAGAATATCGCCCACCGGGTTTGATGCTCAATTTTTCATTATAATTAATATTTAATGAATTTAATATAATATAATTTTGATCATAATACTAATAATAGTAATCAGAATCAGAATCACACATACTTTCACTATAATGTGAAACATCTGATTCAATTGAATGTCTTTATTTAACATGTTTGTTTGTGTTTGTGGGTCTGCCCCACTGTCTACTGTATGTCTTTTTTACTGCTGGAATTTAACTGAAATTCTCTAACAGGAAAATGAAAATTATTCTATTCTATAAATAAGATGAATTATTCCAATCAGATGAAGCCTTTAATGAAAATGCTGTCTCTGTAGATATTTTATTTAACCTGCTTTCATTTATTTTCTTGGATCTGTTTTTTTATATCTTGTGTTGTCACTTTTCTGTAGTTTGCAGAGGAGAGGAGACAGTGGAGAAACAAAGATGGTGGCCATATTCATACGCTCTCCATTTGCAGACTGTGATTCAACCAACACACTGCTGTGACTCAGCTTAGATAAATGTCAGACTGGCCACTGAGCGTGTTTTTCCCGTACCCCTGTGGGGTCTCATCTATGGAGACCCCACAGGGAGATGAACAGAAACGTGGAGCCTGCTCGCGTGTGCTCTAAAGCACCTTTAGGATGCGCTAAATTATGATGTGTGCGCATCAGAGACTGAAACCAAAGCCTGCTGATTGGATACTGTGAAGAATGCCCGACGGTACGTTTGATACGCCCAACACGCAGTGCGCTGCGTTTACACAGCCGGTTTTAATCAGCGATATGAGCCATCGTGAGGAAGGTGTTTGTGATGCCTTGGGCGGGGACAGAATCTGGTCCTGGGCACATTAGGGCTGATTCAGGAGCTGTAGGCCCCTGGGGTGTGAGCTCTTTCCCAGACGCTGTCTCTTTAAATCCGGCGCTGATACTCCCTACGAGGCCTGGCGGCTTTTTCTGGAGTTTTTACCATAAAAGGATCTGAGGAGCTGAAGGGTGATTTCCTGTGGGAGGGGTCCGGTTTCCCACGTCTGTATCCCTCTCTCCCTCTATTCATTTTCACTCTCCCCCTTTCTATCCATCTCTCTCTCTCTCTCTCTCTCTGTCTGTCTCTGTCTTTCTCTTGTTCATTCTTTCTTTTCCATTTCTCTAACACACACTCTTTCTCCTGTTCCATCTCTAACACACACTCTT
>CM040395.1:152208783-152264620 GCA_022702515.1 Ilyophis sp. 1 JC-2022
ATTCTGTCTGTAAGCACCTCACACTACAGCAAAGGTTCCCAATCTACTGTCCTGTAAAAAAAATCCTGAAAAATTGGGCTCAAAATGGGCCAGATTATCCTGTAATGTGCATCAGGCCTACAGGCCCAGTTATCTCACACCAGGCCTACAGGCCTAACCCTAACCCTACCCCTACAGGTCCAGTTATCTCATGACTACACTGCCACCCTTCCAAGCCCTTTCTTTAGCAGAACCATTTTATCCATCTAATATTCATATTTTATTGTATTAATGTTTTACTGCAGGTTATATGATTGAGCACACTGCCTATAAGTGAATAATGACGGCTGATTGGACAGAGCTGGCCACTGTAAGCGAATAGTGACAGATGATTGGACAGAGGTGGCCACTATAAGTGAATAATGATGGCTTATTGGACAGAGCTGGCCACTATAAATGAATAATGACATCTGATTGGACAGAGCTGGCCACTATAAATGAATAATGACATCTGATTGGACAGAGCTGGGCTTATGTGACACTGCACCTGCTTCTCTGCTCACCCAGAGAAATATGGAAGAAAGACTTTTCTCTTTCTCTCTCTCCCTCTCCCTCACTCTCTTTCTGTGTCCCTCCCTCTGACTGTCTTCTCCCTCACTCCCTCCATCTCTCCCTCTCTCTCCCTCACTCCCTCCATCTCTCCCTCTCTCTCTCCCTCACTCCCTCCATCTCTCTCTCTCTCCTCACTCCCTCCATCTCTCCCTCTCTCTCTCCCTCACTCCCTCCATCTCTCTCTCTCTCTCCCTCACTCCCTCCATCTCTCTCTCTCTCTCTCTCACTCCCTCCATCTCTCCCTCTCTCTCTCCCTCACTCCCTCCATCTCTCCCTCTCTCTCTCCCTCACTCCCTCCATCTCTCCATCTCTCTCTCCCTCACTCCCTCCATCTCTCTCTCTCCCTCACTCCCTCCATCTCTCTCTCTCTCTCCCCCTCACTCCCTCCATCTCTCCCTCCCTCACTCCCTCCATCTCTCTCTCTCTCTCCCTCACTCCCTCCATCTCTCTCTCTCTCTCTCACTCCCTCCATCTATCCCTCTCTCCCTCACTCCCTCTCTCTCTCCCTCACTCCCTCCATCTCTCACTCCCTCACTCCCTCCATCTCTCTCTCTCCCTCACTCCCTCCATCTCTCTCTCTCCCTCCCTCCATCTCTCTCTCTCTCTCTCTCCCCCTCACTCCCTCCATCTCTCTCTCCCTCACTCCCTCCCTCCATCTCTCTCTCCCTCACTCCCTCCATCTCTCTCTCTCCCTCACTCCCTCCATCTCTCTCTCTCTCTCTCTCTCCCCCTCACTCTCTCCATCTTTCTCTCCCTCACTCCCACCATCGCTCTCTCTCCCTCACTCCCTCAATCTCTCTCCCTCACTCCCTCCCTCTCTCTCTCTCTCTCTCTCTCTCTCTCTCTCTCTCTCTCCCTCCCTCCTTGCTTTTTTAAAAAGGAAGCAGATCGGCCCAAATAAGGAGACAGTCTGAAAGTGTAGGGGGGGGGTCTTGAGCTCTTTTCTCAGACGGGCGTGCACTGGGGGTGTTTGGATGGGGGGGGTGTTGGTGGGTGGAGGTAAGAGGGGGGTCACCAGGGACCAGAGCCTTCTCCAAAACCTCCTGTAAGTTTAGCGGGGGGTTCAATCGTCAAAGGCAGCCACTGCAGTTTGAGTGTGCTCCCCTTTGCGCTCTCTCTCTCTTTCCCTCTCTCTCCTTCTCTCTCTCTTTCTCTCTCTCTCTCTCCCTCTCCCTCTCTCTTTCTCTCTCTCTATATCTGTCCCCCTCTTCTCCCGTCTCCTCTGTCAGGCACTGCTATCGTTTTGAGGTTTCTGTCCTTGAGCTGATCTCTCCGTACGTCTCCTGCCCCCCCTCTCTCTCGCGGTAACCGACCCCCCACCCGCCGGTCGCCATGGAGGCCATCAAGAAGAAGATGCAGATGTTGAAGTTGGACAAGGAGAACGCCATCGACCGCGCGGAGCAAGCCGAGTCCGACAAGAAGGCTGCCGAGGACAAGTGCAAGCAGGTGAGGGTCAGGGGTTATCGCTATGGAGACCAGGGGCTGTCGGTTCTTACCTGCAGCAGGTAGACGACCGCTCCCGTCTCCGTTTAAGTGATCGCACTCAGAAGCTTCCGGCAGTGGAACTTCTCGGTCTTCTACTTCTGCGACTGTAGACAATCAGTTTTATTTTAAACTGGGGATGTTACTGAGTAAAGACCTCAAAACCATGAGCAGTTGAGTAGATCCGGTTTTAAAACGTTCACACTGAACAAACTTTTAAATGTTTAAAACCGTCTCATTGGCTAATGACCATGTGACCAGAATGCGCTTTAAGGCCAGTAATCATTCTATTTTTTTTAAGTTATATTTTTAGGACACTTTATTGGACAGCACAGTGTAGAGAAACAGGAAGAATGGGGAGTGAGAGAGAGGGAGAGTTTCAGCTTTATTAGACAGCACGGTGTAGAGAGACAGGAGGAATGGGAGCGAGAGAGAGGGAGAGAGAGAGAGAGAGAGAGAGTTTCAGCTTTATTAGACAGCACAGTGTAGAGAGACAGGTAGAATGGGAGCGAGAGAGAGGGAGAGAGAGAGAGAGAGGGAGAGTTTCAGCTTTATTGGACAGCACGGTGTAGAGAAACAGGAAGAATGGGGAGCGAGAGAGAGGGAGAGTTTCAGCTTTATTAGACAGCACGGTGTAGAGAGAGAGAGAGAGAGAGGGAGAGTTTCAGCTTTATTGGACAGCACAGTGTAGAGAGACAGGCAGAATGGGGAGCGAGAGAGAGGGAGAGTTTCAGCTTTATTAGACAGCACAGTGTAGAGAGACAGGCAGAATGGGGAGCGAGAGAGAGGGAGAGTTTCAGCTTTATTGGACAGCACAGTGTAGAGAGACAGGAAGAATGGGAGCGAGAGAGAGGGAGAGACGTGCGATGAAAGTCGCTCGGACAGATTTGAATGGTCGACGTCACGACTTGCAATGAGCACGTGGATGGCGCTCTTACAGGCTACGCCACCAGGACATAATTATCATTTAAAACATATGTAAATAAATCCTGGAGCTAAAAGTATTTGTCAGTTAATGATAAAGATGGTTTGGCTGAGTTTGTGGATCTGAGAAAAGTGTCCCCACCATCCAAACCCCGAAATCCCCAAACTCCTCCCACATCACAGGAGGAGCAGGTGATGGGCATGTTGCCCTCCCCCCATACCCCCAATGGCCCAAGAGACACAACAGCTGATTCCAGACCAGCTGGCCTGGAGCAGAGTTACGAGAGAGAGAGAGCGAGAGAGAGAGAGAGAGGAGGGAGAGAGAGAAAGAGTGAGAGAAAGAGGGGAGAGAGAAAGAAAGGGGGAGAGCGAGAAAGATAAGCAGGGATGCATCTTGTGGTCTAGTGGAGATAGGCTCCCACCCCCAACTCAGAAGTGTCCATTTTAACTACGAAGGGGAGGGAAGGGTTGGGCGTGATGAGAATGGACTCGGAAGTGAAACGCTTTTTTAGCTCAGAAAACGTCACTTCGGCTCTCAAATTCCAAAGGAACTAGGAGGGAGAAGTCTTACTCTGTCTGGCACTCTCAGGTTGTTTCAATAATTAGTCAAAAGGAAGCTTTATGTCTGTGGAAGACAAGTGATCTAATTCGCACAACAATTATTCAGAGCGATGTTCATTTGGGAATTTTGCGGTTTACTCAAAAACAAATCCCTGTACGTACACTACCTTAACCTGTACGTACACTACTTTAACCTGTACGTACACTACTTTAACCTATATGTACACTACCTTAACCTGTATGTACACTACCTTAACCTATATGTACACTACCTTAACCTGTATGTACACTACTTTAACCTATATGTACACTACTTTAACCTGTATGTACACTACCTTAACCTATATGTACACTACCTTAACCTGTACGTACACTACTTTAACCTATATGTACACTACTTTAACCTGTATGTACACTACCTTAACCTATATGTACACTACCTTAACCTGTATGTACACTACTTTAACCTATATGTACACTACCTTAACCTGTACGTACACTACCTTAACCTATATGTACACTACCTTAACCTGTACGTACACTACCTTAACCTGTATGTACACTACCTTAACCTGTATGTACACTACCTTAACCTATATGTACACTACCTTAACCTGTACGTACACTACCTTAACCTGTATGTACACTACCTTAACCTGTATGTACACTACCTTAACCTGGCAATGTGCTGTACGTACACTACACAAACTGGCTATGAGGAAGTAGTTTGTAATACCCACAGAGGCCTGGACTACACTACCCATCAGCCCACATGGGTGCCCTCTACTCATCAACAACCTGCTGCCTTCCACACCATCAACAGCCCCTAATGCAGCCTCCAGATCCGTAGGCAGTCACGGGGAGAGAGTAGCTCTCCCAAAGTCATGACAGTACCATGTTTGACCAGAAGATGGTGGAAGAGGCTTGTGGAGGAGCAGGAGCCCTTGGACAGTTGAGTCCTTGTTTTGGAGATGAAACCAAAAGAAGGCATGTGTTTCAGCAAGAACAGTAAGCACAGGTATTGCACAGGTATTGCACAGGTATTGCACAGGACAGGTACCATGGCAAACACAGAGACCGTCTGCTGACAGGACAAGATATCTCACAAACGTCAGGAGGTATTTCTTTACACAGAAAGTTTGACAACGGCTTGCCAGGTCGTGCAGTACGGGCAGAATCCCGTGGGGTTGTTCAAGGCCAGGTTTGATGCAGAGCTGGACAGTTTGTCGTTAAATGATTGGTTTTCTTTTGTCTGTTTCCTGTCCCCCTTCTTCCCCAGCTGGATGACGAGCTCATCGGTCTGCAGAAGAAGCTGAAGGGAACTGAGGACGAGCTGGATAAGTACTCTGAGTCCCTGAAAGACGCCCAGGAGAAGCTGGAGCTCTCCGAGAAGAAGGCCACAGACGTGAGTACAAAAGCCTGGGACTTGCCTGAGCTACAGTCCACGAGATAAAGACTCTAGCCAGGACACAAAACTGTGACCCCCCACCCCCCCAACCATCCAATCCATTCTCTGCCTAATCCAACTCCAATAAAACCTCAATCCCAAATCAAACTAATGAAAACATACCCCAGCCTCCAAAGGTACAGAACACTTTATTATTTTGTTTAAAATGATTTATAAAACAACCCAAAAAATACCCAGTCTATCAGGCACGTTTACTCAACATTTATACTAACATCTGACAAAAATATATATATATATCCTGTGATTATTATTATTATAACTTTATTTACAATGCACCCTTCATACAATTGTATTCATACAAATGCATGCAGTAGAACTAATACATTAACTCAAAGAAAGCTTTAAAGAACAAACAAGTCTCTATGATGGATAATCGGCTGAATGTTTACTTTTAATAGAATTTTAATTAAATTTAAAAACATAAACAATAAGCAGATAATGTCATTTTTAAAGTATTTCAGATTAATATATTGTATTTAAGTTAAAACAACATCACTCACAGTGTGAATCATTTTCTGAATTCCTCATTGTTACGTGCCTTGCAGTGCTCCAAAGAATCTTCTCTGGGTTTCTGTCCAAAATGTGAACAAAATGAAAATATCAACTTTATATTTTCTCATGTGAAAAGAGAGTGATTCAAAGGTTGAACAAGACAGGTTGCAGCCCCAGGCTGCATTCGAATCCAATTTAACACGCTCCCTTCCCTTGCTCCCTTCCCTCGAGTGAGCTATCTATTTAACACGCTCCCTTCCCTTGCTCCCTTCCCTCGAGTGAGCTATCTATTTAACACACTCCCTTCCCTTGCTCCCTTCCCTCGAGTGAGCTATCTATTTAACACACTCCCTTCCCTTGCTCCCTTCCCTCAAGGGAGCTATCTATTTAACACGCTCCCTTCCCTTGCTCCCTTCCCTCGAGTGAGCTATCTATTTAACACACTCCTTTCCCTTGCTCCCTTCCCTCGAGTGAGCTATCTATTTAACACGCTCCCTTCCCTTGCTCCCTTCCCTCGAGGGAGCTATCTATTTAACACGCTCCCTTCCCTTGCTCTCTTCCCTCGAGTGAGCTATCTATTTAACACATTCCCTTCCCTTGCTCTCTTCCCTCGAGTGAGCTATGTATTTAACACACTCCCTTCCCTTGCTCCCTTCCCTCGAGTGAGCTATCTATTTAACACGCTCCCTTCCCTCGAGTGAGCTATCTATTTAACACACTCCCTTCCCTTGCTCTCTTCCCTTGAGTGAGCTATCTATTTAACACACTCCCTTCCCTTGCTCCCTTCCCTCGAGTGAGCTATCTATTTAACACACTCCCTTCCCTTGCTCCCTTCCCTCGAGTGAGCTATCTATTTAACACACTCCCTTCCCTTGCTCCCTTCCCTCGAGGGAGCTATCTATTTAACACACTCCCTTCCCTTGCTCCCTTCCCTCGAGGGAGCTATCTATTTAACACGCTCCCTTCCCTTGCTCCCTTCCCTCCAGTGAGCTATCTATTTAACACGCTCCCTTCCCTCGAGTGAGCTATCTATTTAACACACTCCCTTCCCTTGCTCCCTTCCCTCGAGGGAGCTATCTATTTAACACACTCCCTTCCCTTGCTCCCTTCCCTCGAGTGAGCTATCTATTTAACACACTCCCTTCTCTTGCTCTCTTCCCTCGAGGGAGCTATCTATTTAACACGCTCCCTTCTCTTGCTCTCTTCCCTCGAGGGAGCTATCTATTTAACACGCTCCCTTCCCTTGCTCCCTTCCCTCCAGTGAGCTATCTATTTAACACACTCCCTTCCCTTGCTCCCTTCCCTTGAGGGAGCTATCTATTTAACACACTCCCTTCTCTTGCTCTCTTCCCTCGAGGGAGCTATCTATTTAACACACTCCCTTCCCTTGCTCCCTTCCCTTGAGTGAGCTATCTATTTAACACACTCCCTTCCCTTGCTCTCTTCCCTTGAGTGAGCTATCTATTTAACACACTCCCTTCCCTTGCTCCCTTCCCTTGAGGGAGCTATCTATTTAACACACTCCCTTCCCTTGCTCCCTTCCCTTGAGGGAGCTATCTATTTAACACGCTCCCTTCTCTTGCTCTCTTCCCTCGAGGGAGCTATCTATTTAACACACTCCCTTCCCTTGCTGTCTTCCCTCGAGTGAGCTATCTATTTAACACACTCCCTTCCCTTGCTCCCTTCCCTCGAGTGAGCTATCTATTTAACACACTCCTATTTAACACACTCCCTTCCCTTGCTCCCTTCCCTTGAGGGAGCTATCTATTTAACACACTCCCTTCCCTTGCTCCCTTCCCTTGAGGGAGCTATCTATTTAACACACTCCCTTCCCTTGCTCCCTTCCCTTGAGGGAGCTATCTATTTAACACGCTCCCTTCTCTTGCTCTCTTCCCTCGAGGGAGCTATCTTGTGACGCAATTTTTTACGTGCAGCAAGCAACCATAAAAGGTGCCTTGCAACATTTCTGAAATGCAACACCATAGAGTTGAAATGTGACTGCGACATAGGATAGATTCCAATCGCTTATTTTATCCGTCCTCTTCTCCTCTGTCCTCGCCTGACCCGGAAATTGATCGAGGTTCGTCATCTTTAAGGACATTCCAAACTGCTAAATGCTCCTCGGAGGAGTGAGGAGTAGTGAACGAGGAGGCTCCCGGAGGATGCTTCAGCGAGGAAACACAAGTGTAGCCTTTGCGGAAGCCTTTTCTCAGAAAGTGTGACATGTAAATTATCCACCACTCTCCTCATCTGCCACGTCGCAGGCATACCGCTACACACATGCAATTTTACCATTCCTTTCCATTTATTATAAAGCGCTAATCCATAATCACACTCTTTTTTTAACTAACAAAAGCACTGTTTATTCTTGGAAAAATAAGCTAAAAAGCATTATCGTTAAGCACATGAGCATAATATGACACTGACGCTTGATTGAGCAAGGACGTTCCATTTGCCTAATACATGTTGCCTCGTTTCCTCCATCCTCGTATCTGATCCTTGCATCCTTTCCTCGCGTCCTCTGTTGAGCGGAGCTAAGGAGCTAGGAAAGGACTCGAGAAAAGGATCCAAGGAGTAAAAATAAGCGATTGGAACAAACCCGTAGTTCTGTGGTGACGGCCCACTTTTTCCATGTGGAGCATTGCATTGTGGGATTCCCTTCTTGCTGGAAGCTTGCATTTTATACCCTTGGTGGAAGGGAGGATAAACGAGGGAGCGAGGGAATATAATTACTCCCTCCCCTTTCTTAAATTGGATCCGAATCACACTTGGTGTGGCTGCCATATTTCATCCTGGCATTTTGGGGATTCCCCCCTTGAAGCAAGGGAAGGGAACGACAGGAAGAAAGAATGCATTTGAGATCCGAACGCAGCCCCGCGCTCCTGTGACTAAATTAAGTCAAGACTCCGGCCTCCGGGCATTTCCAGCGGCTAAATCAGCGAGTTAAGACCGTTAAGACCCTCGATCTGTATCCCATTTATTTCCATCTGAGGAAAAAAATATACCACTGATGGTGTTCGACTCAAAACCGGATTAACTGAGGCTCACCTGAGCAATCGGACTACTAGTGAGATTGGTATAAGGGGGGTGTAATGTCACACCTGTGTACCTTTAGCACAGGCTGAGGGAGATGTGGCTGTTTGCTGCCTTTTGACCTGTGACCCTGCAGGCTGAGGGAGATGTGGCTGTGTGTTGACCTTTGACCTGTGACCCCGCAGGCTGAGGGAGATGTGGCTGTGTGTTGACCTTTGACCTGTGACCCTGCAGGCTGAGGGAGATGTGGCTGTGTGTTGACCTTTGACCTGTGACCCTGCAGGCTGAGGGAGATGTGGCTGTGTGTTGACCTTTGACCTGTGACCCCGCAGGCTGAGGGAGATGTGGCGGGTTTAAACCGCAGGATCCAGCTGGTGGAGGAGGAGTTGGACCGTGCCCAGGAGAGACTGGCCACCGCTCTGCAGAAACTGGAGGAGGCGGAGAAAGCTGCTGATGAGAGCGAGAGGTGGGACTGTGTGTGTTTGAGTGTGTGTGTGTGTGTGTGTGTAACTCGCTGTGTGTGTGAGTGTGTGTGTGTGTGTGTGTGTGTGAGAGTGTAACTGCTGTGTGTGTGTGTGTGCACATGTGTTTGTGTGTGTGTGTAACTCGCTGTGTGTGTGAGTGTGTGTGTGTGTGTGTGTGTGTGTGAGTGTAACTGCTGTGTGTGTGTGTGCACATGTGAGTGTGTGAGTGTGTGTGTGTAACTGCTGTGTGTGTGAGTGTGTGTGTGTGAGAGTGTAACTGCTGTATGTGTGTGTGCACATGTGTATGTGTGTGCGTACGTGTGTGTGTGTAATTGCTGTGTGTGTGTGCATATGTGTGTGTTTGTGTAACTGTTGTGTGTGTGTATGTACATATGTGTGTGTTTGTGTAACTGTTGTGTGTGTGTGTGTGTGTAACTGTTGTGTGTGTGTGTGTGTGTGTGTGTGTGTAACTCGCTGTGTGTGTGAGTGTGTGTGTGTGTGTGAGAGTGTAACTGCTGTGTGTGTGTGTGCGCACATGTGTTTGTGTGTGTGCATGCGTGCATGTGTGAGTGTGTGTGTGTAACTGCTGTGTGTGTGAGTGTGTGTGTGTGAGAGTGTAACTGCTGTGTGTGTGTGTGCACATGTGTTTGTGTGTGTGCGTGCGTGCGTGTGTGAGTGTGTGTGTGTGAGTGTGTGTGTGAGAGTGTAACTGCTGTATGTGTGTGTGCACATGTGTATGTGTGTGCGTACGTGTGTGTGTGTAATTGCTGTGTGTGTGTGCATATGTGTGTGTTTGTGTAACTGTTGTGTGTGTGTGTGTGTGTGTGTGTGTGTGTGTGTAACTGTTGTGTGTGTGTGTGTCCTGCAGAGGGATGAAGGTCATAGAGAACAGGGCGATGAAGGACGAGGAGAAGATGGAGATCCAGGAGTTGCAGCTGAAGGAAGCCAAACACATCGCTGAGGAGGCCGACCGCAAGTACGAGGAGGTGAGCCGGACTCCTCCCCCCAGCATAGACACACCCCTCAGCACGGACACGCCCCCCAACATAGACACACCCCTCAGCACGGACACGCGCCCCCAGCATAGACACACCCCTCAGCACGGACACGCCCCCCAACATAAACACACCCCTCAGCACGGACACGCCCCTCCAGCATAGACACACCCCTCAACACGGACACGCGCCCCCCAACATAAACACACCCCGCAGCATGGACACGCGCCCCCCAACATAAACACACCCCTTAGCACGGACACACCCCCCCCCCCCCAGCATAGACACCCCAATTTGTGAGGCACTTGCTGTGGCCGAATTTGATCCCTGTTCCCCACCCCCCGTCCTCTTCCTGTATAATTGTGGGATGAGTGCTCCTTAATCCCCTCAACAAAACCCCAGAAAGAAGAGTTTCATACAGGGATTATAGGTGCCCCCATTTGTGAGAAAAATTTGCCCACTCAAGCTTTTTGATGAAGTGCACTCAAATATTCGGTCATATTCGGTTACAAGCTCATCACATGACCTCTTGGTAAAAAAGTGATGTATGGTTATGAAAGACATACCTGGAGTTAAATATGATACCCAAGCTGTGCTCAGCAGGTGTGTTTTGTGTTGTTCTTGCTCGTTGGTGCACACTGTAGGTGGCGCTGTTTTATGTTGTTCTTGCTCGTTGGTGCACACTGTAGGTGGCGCTGTTTTATGTTGTTCTTGCTCGTTGGTGCACACTGTAGGTGGCGCTGTTTTATGTTGTTCTTGCTCGTTGGTGCACACTGTAGGTGGCACGTAAGCTGGTGATTCTGGAAGGAGAGCTTGAGAGGGCTGAAGAGAGAGCGGAGATCTCAGAACTGTGAGTCACTCTGCATACACAGCACCCGGGATCATGGGAAATGTAGTTTATGTCCTGAGCCAGTCGGCGGTCAGCAGCACCCAGCCTGCCCACAGACTCTGGAAAGGTTGCAGTGCCACAGCTGACCAGTAGGGGGCAGAGGCTGGACATCTCAGCTGTTCTTTGCTCTTCTTCCACAGGAAGTGCAGTGACCTGGAGGAGGAGCTGAAAAACGTGACAAACAACCTCAAGTCCCTAGAAGCCCAATCAGAGAAGGTAGGTCTCTGTGCTCAATCCAATCAGTGCCAGAATCTCTACCCTCACAGTGTCCTGCCCAATCAGCGTCCGAGTCTCTACCCTCAGGGTGTCCTGTCCAATCAAAGTCTAAGCCCCCGCCCGCCCTGTTTTCTGTCTAATCACAGTCTGTCATGCCTGTTTGCTTTATTTGGGAAAGCTGAAATCCGGTCACTTCTCATTGGGCTGTTGTCATGTTAATCGAAGGTGTAAACGTGTGAAAGGTGTGTCAGTCACTGTGCCCCTCCCTCTTTATTCTCTCTCCTCTCCTCTCTGCTCCTTCTTATTATCTCTCCTCTCCTCTCTGCTCCTCCTTATTCTCTCTCCTCTCCTCTCTGCTCCTTCTTATTCTCTCTCCTCTCCTCTCTGCTCCTCCTTATTCTCTCTCCTCTCCTCTCTGCTCCTTCTTATTATCTCTCCTCTCCTCTCTGCTCCTCCTTATTCTCTCTCCTCTCCTCTCTGCTCCTCCTTATTATCTCTCCTCTCCTCTCTGCTCCTCCTTATTCTCTCTCCTCTCCTCTCTGCTCCTCCTTATTCTCTCTCCTCTCCTCTCTGCTCCTCCTTATTCTCTCTCCTCTCTGCTCCTCCTTATTCTCTCTCCTCTCCTCTCTGCAGTACTCCGAAAAAGAGGACAAATACGAGGAGGAGATCAAGGTACTCGGAGACAAGCTGAAAGAGGTGAGCTGGTCTAACTGATCTCAGTACAGTGGGATATCCAGGTCCCCAGTGACGGGGTTATACAGGTGAGCTGGTCTAACTGATCTCAGTACAGTGGGATATCCAGGTCCACTGTGACGGGGTTATACAGGTGAGCTGGTCTAACTGATCTCAGTACAGTGGGATATCCAGGTCCCCAGTGACGGGGTTATACAGGTGAGCTGGTCTAACTGATCTCAGTACAGTGGGATATCCAGGTCCCCAGTGACGGGGTTATACAGGTGAGCTGGTCTAACTGATCTCAGTACAGTGGGATATCCAGGTCCACTGTGACGGGGTTATACAGGTGAGCTGGTCTAACTGATCTCAGTACAGTGGGATATCCAGGTCTCCTGTGACAGGGTTATACAGGTGAGCTGGTCTAACTGATCTCAGTACAGTGGGATATCCAGGTCCCCTGTGACGGGGTTATACAGATGAGCTAGTCTAACTGATCTCAGTACAGTGGGATATCCAGGTCCACTGTGACGGGGTTATACAGGTGAGCTGGTCTAACTGATCTCAGTACAGTGGGATATCCAGGTCCACTGTGACGGGGTTATACAGGTGAGCTGGTCTAACTGATCTCAGTACAGTGGGATATCCAGGTCCACTGTGACGGGGTTATACAGGTGAGCTGGTCTAACTAATCTCAGTACAGTGGGATATCCAGGTCCACTGTGACGGGGTTATACAGGTGAGCTGGTCTAACTGATCTCAGTACAGTGGGATATCCAGGTCTCCTGTGACAGGGTTATACAGATGAGTTAGTCTAACTGATCTCAGTACAGTGGGATATCCAGGTCCCCAGTGACGAGGTTATACAGGTGAGCTGGTCTAACTGATCTCAGTACAGCCGTCAAAAAAAGGTGCGTGAACATGCTATACCCTCTCAGATCTTATCTGAATCTCCTCCCTCCCTCTTTCTCTTCTTCTCTTTCTCTCTCCATCCCACTCCCCTGCCCCCCCCCCCCCCCCAGGCTGAGACCAGAGCAGAGTTCGCTGAGAGGACAGTTGCTAAACTGGAAAAGACCATCGATGACCTGGAAGGTGGGCGTTCACTCTCACTCTTTGGCTTTTTTTGTTGTTTTAGTTTATTGAGGGGAAGGGTGTAGATTCACACGCAGCGTGTGTGTCACAGCGTGTGTGCGTGTGTGCGTGTGTGTGTGTGTGTGTGTGTGTGTGTGTCACAGCGTGTGCGTGTGTGTGTGTGCGCGTGTGTGTCACAGCATGTGTGCGTGTGTGAGTATGTGTGTGTGTGTGTGTGTGTGTGTGTTTGTGTGTGTGTGCGTGTGTGTCACAGCGTGTGTGCGTGTGTGTGTGTGTGTGCGCGTGTGTGTCACAGCATGTGTGCGTGTGCGTGTGCATGCGCTGTCTTTCTCAGGGGCGTGTGGTCCCCTCACTCTGGTTCCCCTTGCGATGCTCACATTGTTATTGAATGTATCAGTGGCCAGTGCACAGGTCCACAGCTCATTGTCATTTAAAATTCCTGTGGCTCCAGACCCACACTCTTTATTCCTCTTTATTGTCTTTTTCTTCCTTTCTCTTGCTGACCTGTGCTTTCTCTCTTTTTGTTTCTTTTTACCTCCCCTCCTCTGTTTTCCTCTGCCGCCTCTCTGCCCGCTGACCTTCAGATGAACTGTACGCTCAGAAGCTGAAATACAAGGCCATCAGTGAGGAGCTGGACCATGCCCTCACTGACATGACCTCTTTATAGATGACCTTTCACCCCTCACCCCTGAGCTCTGCTCAGAGGAGCCCACCTCCCTCCGCGACACCCACCCCATGCCCCTCACCTGCCCCTCTATGCCTTCTAAATGCCCCCTATGCCCCTAAATACCCCCGATGCCCTCTATCACTGTCTCAGATTCTCAGACTGTATCTGGAAACAAAGCTTCAATAAAGTTCTTTCTGATCTCATTCCTTTCTCATTCCTCAATGCAAACATTTAATTCCCCTGCGCTGCAGCACAGTGAGCGCAGTCATTCTCCTGTGTGAGCGCAGTCATTCTCCTGTGTGAGCGCAGTCATTCTCCTGAGTGAGCGCAGTCATTCTCCTGTGTGAGTGCAGTCATTCTCCTGAGTGAGCGCAGTCATTCTCCTGAGTGAGCGCAGTCATTCTCTTGTGTGAGCGCAGTCATTCTCCTGTGTGAGCGCAGTCATTCTCCTGTGTGAGCACAGTCATTCTCCTGAGTGAGCGCAGTCATTCTCCTGTGTGAGCGCAGTAATTCTCTTGAGTGAGCGCAGTCATTCTCCTGAGTGAGCGCAGTCATTCTCCTGTGTGAGCACAGCCATTCTCCTGTGTGAGCGCAGTCATTCTCCTGAGTGAGCGCAGTCATTCTCCTGTGTGAGCGCAGTCATTCTCCTGTGTGAGCGCAGTAATTCTCCTGTGTGAGCGCAGTCATTCTCCTGAGTGAGCGCAGTCATTCTCCTGTGTGAGCACAGTCATTCTCCTGAGTGAGCGCAGTCATTCTCCTGTGTGAGCGCAGTCATTCTCCTGAGTGAGCGCAGTCATTCTCCTGTGTGAGCGCAGTCATTCTCCTGAGTGAGCGCAGTCATTCTCCTGTGTGAGCGCAGTCATTCTCCTGTGTGAGCGCAGTCATTCTTCTGAGTGAGCGCAGTCATTCTCCTGTGTGAGCGCAGTCATTCTCCTGAGTGAGCGCAGTCATTCTCCTGTGTGAGCGCAGTCATTCTCCTGTGTGAGCGCAGTCGTTCTCCTGAGTGAGCGCAGTCGTTCTCCTGTGTGAGCGCAGTCATTCTCCTGTGTGAGCGCAGTAATTCTCCTGTGTGAGCGCAGTCATTCTCCTGTGTGAGCGCAGTCATTCTCCTGAGTGAGCGCAGTCATTCTCCTGTGTGAGCACAGTCATTCTCCTGAGTGAGCGCAGTCATTCTCCTGTGTGAGCGCAGTCATTCTCCTGAGTGAGCGCAGTCATTCTCCTATGTGAGCGCAGTCATTCTCCTGTGTGAGCGCAGTCATTCTCCTGAGTGCTTTGTGATGCTGCACATGTGGGTTTGATTTGCCTCCTGCTCCAGCTCCTTCACAACATAGAGTGAAGATATTTTCCCATGAGGCCATAGCAGACGAAGGTGAGACCCTGAGTGAGTGACAGGGACTGTGTCATGTAGGGCGCAAACGTCTGTGTGTCTAACTAACGCTGTGCGCTGCAGGTTAACTGGTAAGATTAACAGGATGGATTAAGGCGTGCAGTACGTGTGCTGTGTACTGTGTGCTGTGTGCTGTGTGCTGTGTGCTGTGCGCTGTGCGCTGTGCGCTGTGCGCTGTGCGCTGTGCGCTGTGTGCTGTGCACTGTGTGCTGTGTGCTGTGTACTGTGTGCTGTTAACATGTCCTACATCGGCTGCTTTTTTGCAGAGACTGATTTCTGCTCGCAGGCTGTTTTATTGGCAAGTAGTATTCAAATCCTGTGTGACCTTGTGTGCGTTTGTGTGTGTTTGTGTGTTTGTGTGTAAGTGTGTAAGTGGTGTATGGTTGGGTTGTGTGTGTGTGTGTGTATGTGTGTGTGTGTGTGTGTGTGTGCGTTTGTGTGCGTTTGTGTGCGTTTGTGTGTGTTTGTGTGTGTTTGTGTGTGTTTGTGTGTAAGTGTGTAAGTGGTGCATGGTTGGAGTGTGTGAGTGTGTGTGTAAGTGGTGCATGGTTGGAGTGTGTGAGTGTGTGTGTGTAAGTGGTGCATGGTTGGAGTGTGTGAGTGTGTGTGTGTAAGTGGTGCATGGTTGGAGTGTGTGAGTGTGTGTGTAAGTGGTGCATGGTTGGAGTGTGTGAGTGTGTGTGTAAGTGGTGCATGGTTGGAGTGTGTGAGTGTGTGTGTAAGTGGTGCATGGTTGGAGTGTGTGAGTGTGTGTGTGTAAGTGGTGCATGGTTGGAGTGTGTGAGTGTGTGTGTAAGTGGTGCATGGTTGGAGTGTGTGAGTGTGTGTGTAAGTGGTGCATGGTTGGAGTGTCTGAGTGTGTGTGTAAGTGGTGCATGGTTGGAGTGTGTGAGTGTGTGTGTAAGTGGTGCATGGTTGGAATGTGTGAGTGTGTGTGTAAGTGGTGCATGGTTGGAGTGTGTGAGTGTGTGTGTAAGTGCTGCATGGTTGGAGTGTGTGAGTGTGTGTGTAAGTGGTGCATGGTTGGAGTGTGTAAGCGTGTGTGTGAGTGCTGCATGGTTGGAGTGAGTGAGTGTGTGAGTGAATGTGTGAGTGCGTGTGTGAGTGAGTGAGTGTGTGAGTGAGTGTGTGAGTGAGTGAGTGTGTGAGTGAGTGAGTGAGTGTGTGAGTGAGTGAGTGAGTGAGTGTGTGAGTGTGTGAGTGAGTGAGTGAGTGAGTGAGTGAGTGTGAGTGAGTGAGTGTGTGAGTGTGTGAGTGAGTGAGTGAGTGTGTGAGTGAGTGTGTGAGTGAGTGTGTGAGTGAGTGAGTGAGTGAGTGAGTGAGTGAGTGAGTGAGTGCGTGCGCCTCTGGGGAATCATGAAAAGCATGACAGGTCACAAGCTGTGCTGAAGATGAGTAACGTTACATTTTAAAGTTAAGTTTAATTTGTGAATGTTAAAATGTTTTTTTGTTTTCACAGAAAAATTGTCCTGCGCCAAAGAGGAGAAACTGGGACCCTGCAGGAGATCAACAGCCTATAGGAGGAAGAGGAGAGGAAGAGGAGGAAGAGGAGGGTGAGGAGGAGGGGGAGACGAAGAGAAGCAGTGATCTACACTCAGTCTTTCCCTCAGACTCCACTGAGCTGCTCTGTGTTCTTGCTGTTAAGCGACAAATCGGATAAACAAGCCAATGTTCAGGGATTTTTTCTTTGCATTCCTTACGCATTTTTTCTGTTCATTTTGCCTCAAAGCTCTCAAAGCTACAAACTTGCTCAGAATTGTTACTCAAATGTTAGGCTAGGTGTGTTTGTGTGTAAGTGGTGCATGGTTGGAGTGTGTGTGTGTGTGTGTGTTTGGCTCCTATGTTTAATGTGATGATGGACCTGTGTCTCACTGTATCTGTATTCAGTTTTTTCACTTTTTATATTTAAAGTCTATAAAAAATAATTTGCATAAACCTGCTGAGTCCTTTTTGTGATAAGGATCTGTATCCACAGTAACCACCCCTCCTCTCTGATTGGCTGCACAGTCTCATACCTACTTTAAAATATGGTTACAGCTGCTTGGAATATTGAACATATTTCACCTCTGTAAAAGGCAGTCCTGTAGTACTGCGTGTGGCCTGTAGGGTGTAAAATAGTCACTGGCTCTCCTGTAGTACTGTGTGTGGCCTGTAGGGTGTAAAATAGGCACTGGCTCACCTGTAGTACGGGGGGGGTGTCCCAATAGTCGAAAAATGCAACCTTTCCTCCTCCACTACCACTCCTCTACTCTGTGCCCCGGAAACCAATCTTTCGTTCCTCCCTCCCTCCACTGTCCCAATAGTGTAGAAGACCAGCGAAGCGGCTTCAAACTCGGCTTTTCCTTCCCTCTGGCGAAGCATACATCGATGTATCCTACTGCGAAAGTTTTTTTACATGTTTGGGTAACATCATCGCGCTCACGCCCACAGAGATTTAAGAGAAGGCAACAGTGATGATGCGTTACTTTGCCTTATATGAATTTCCCCAAGATAATGATGCCCATTCAAGATATTTAGCCTAAATTGTGTGTGCTTCAGTAGGTTATTAGCACACAAAGGACATAGCATCCTACAACGGATAACAAAATGCCAGTCCGTTTTTGTGGTTCATATCCTACATAATAATTCAGCAATTTAAGTCAGGGAAACAGCTTTATTTATTTGCTTGCACATTAACGTTGCTTTTCAATGAACATGACTGTACATAAATATAGCCTAAGCATGACAGCTACCATTTCAATAGCTATGTGTATGCATTAATGCATTTATTCAACCATTCCAAAGGACGTTTTTAAATTTGATTTAAAAAATTACTATAGGCCTATGAGAATTAGTGCTCGGTATGTTCAGACATCGGGAACATCGGGATTCTAAAATTGTTATGATTGTGTAGTCTATACTACAACATGTTTACTTTGATCTAATGTTGCTGATTACATGTTAATTAGTGTCTCGACTTGAACCGCAATACAGGCTATGTTTACACTGTACGCAACTAGGTTACTTGCACTTGTAACTTAAAATATATTTTGGAGCTTTAAATGGGCTGACTATGTGGAAGATCTGTGATTGGCTTTGGGAATATTTGTGGGCTCGGTGTCAGTCAAATTTAGGATAGGGCAACTTTATCAATAGTCGACGGCGATTTTGATGACGGTAAAGCAGATTCGCTATCCCAATTTTGTTCACGGCTCCCCACCTCCACTCCCCTCCCTTCCTCCACATACTTCTGGGTAGTAGAGGAGTGGTAGTGGGGGAGTGGAGGTGGGGAGGTGGGGAGTGAAGAATATTGGGACGCAGCTTGCGTGTGATCTGTACGGTGTAAAATAGTCACTGGCTCTCCTGTAGTGCTGTGTGTGGCCTGTAGGGTGTAAAATAGTCACTGGCTCTCCTGTAGTACTGTGTGTGGCCTGTAGGGTGTAAAATAGTCACTGGCTCTCCTGTAGTGCTGTGTGTGGCCTGTAGGGTGTAAAATTGTTACTGGCTCTCCTGTAGTACTGTGTGTGGCCTGTAGGGTGTAAAATATACTTTATACGCTTGCACATAAAGTTTTTCACTCTCTGCTTATACCTGTGTAAACTGTAAAGTGACAATAAAAAGAACTTGAACTTGAAATAGTCACTGGCTCTCCTGCAGTACTGTGTGTGGCCTGTAGGGTGTAAAATAATCACTGGCTCTCCTGTAGTACTGTGTGTGGCCTGTAGGGTGTAAAATAGTTACTGGCTCTCTTGTAGTACTGTGTGTGGCCTTTAGGGTATAAAATAGTCACTGGCTCTCCTGTAGTACTGTGTGTGGCCTGTAGGGTGTAAAATAATCACTGGCTCTCCTGTAGTACTGTGTGTGGCCTGTAGGGTGTGAAATAGTTACATGCATTTGCAGGTGTGTAGGGTGCACGTGACAGAGGCACCCTGCAGGGAGGTGGAAAATTGTTTTTTAAAACAACTGGAATTTATGGTGATAGTGTACTAGTTAGGAATTCTAGAAAATATTACATTATTGGAATATTTCACCACAAGATCACAAATCTTGACAATGCTCAATGTTTTCACAACACCAGTATTACTGCCAAACAGTTTACGTGAATACCGTCTCTTCCTTATTATTGACAAATAATGACATGGAGTTTGATACAGTGCTTTGGGGGGCTGTACAATATTGTCTAATTGTTTTTAATGAATATCCTGAGATGCGTTTCTGATATTTTCATCCCCCTTCGTGTACAACCATTTTTAAGAAACGTTTGCCATCTACTGGATAAATTGAGCAAGTTTATTTTAGTTGTACCAGTAGAGGGCACCATGTACTCTTGTATAATTTGCTTGTCTTAGCTTCACGTTCTGATGACTTTATGTAGTACACTGCAAACTACCTAGTAATTACTGTAGTAGTTATTGATACTCTGCGCTTTTTACTTAACTGGTGACGTCAGAGATGGCGCTACACGCAAACTCATAGATATATATAAATAGTGCAAACCTCACAAAATGATGTCTCGCACTTTTTTTTTTTGCATTTAGGGAACCAGAGTGACGGAACGCAGTCGCTAAACGTGCGTCGTGACGGCGAGATAAACATCTTAATATTGTACATTTCCTTGTACATCTTTGCGTCAGGAACAATCAACTTCCGGGGCCAACAAAATGGGGGAGGGCTCACAGTACAGTGACGTGTGACTTGACCAATAAGATCCCGAGTTTATTCAGCTGGGCGCTGTTGTCAGGTCGTAGCCGGTGTCGGGCGGGATTTCCGCAATAAGCAGTAATATGGCGAAGACCTACGACTACCTGTTTAAATTACTATTAATCGGCGACTCTGGAGTTGGGAAGACGTGCGTGTTGTTCAGGTTTTCAGAAGATGCCTTTAATTCAACATTTATCTCCACGATAGGTATGTGAGTCTTTAACTGAGCAAAAGAGGGAGCTAACAGTTATGCGATGGGACCCGCAGCTACTGGGACAGTAACTAGTGCTTGCTCAGTGTCCTTAACGGAGCTAACTTACTGGATAAAGTTCAATAGCAGAAATGACACATTAAACTGGAATCTTGGCCGGTTACTGTTATAAATGTGAACATGTCGGGATGTTTCTGACCGCCACTTAATCAGTGATCTAGTTAGCTGGTCAGTCACCTGGCAGAGGGCTATAATGGGCTGACTTTGGTATTTAGCTAGCTAACGTGTCACAAGTTAACCGGGTTGTAATAAATATGCATAGCTAAGTTAGCTGACAGCTAATAAAACACGAGTCCAGGGCACAGTACCGGTAGGTTAACGTTGGCTAGCCAGTTATCAGTAGTCAATACTGCACCAACTTCAGTGACTTCCTGATTGTCTAAGTAGGTGTAGTTACGGTTAGCGGTGGATGTAGCGTTCGTCTCTTCCGGAATTTCTCATTTTTAATCTGAAATTTGACAAACTGTTGCCTTATAGACATTTCAAACACAGAACGCATGTTAAACAAGCAGGTAGTATTTTGCTAAATAACGTGAAGTAAGTTATCTATGTTTTACCAGATGTTAGCCAACGTCACATACTCTACCATTTCATGTCGCTGTTGTATGTAACATTAATTAAAGCAATACCAGGTCGGCTGGTATTATATATATTAGTTTAGGACGCCATGTTCCTGAGTCGTTACGTCACACTGCTTTTGGACCATTGGACAGCACATTGTGACAGTGATACCAGGGTCGTTACGTCACACTGCCTTTGGACTGTTGGACAGCACATTGTGACAGTGGGGTCGTTACGTCACACTGCTTTTGGACCGTTGGTCAGCACATTGTGACAGTTTATTGTTTATTGTTTATTGTTTAAAAGGATCCCCATTAGCTGCCACCAAAGTGACGAGCTAGTCTTCCTGGGGTCCACACAAAAAACACAAAACACAAAACATAACAATACATGAGATACATATGACAATCACAATTCACATAACAATGATGATCTAAAAACAGTAAAACATTGTAAACATTATTATAAACATCAAATAATTTTCAGAAAAGTTATTACATTCATGGGTAAGTATTTCATTATTGCATGCATACAGTAGGTATTTCCCCTCCCCAACTTTAAAGTATTTGCTCACATATTTAAGTAGTGCATTCTTAGGTGGTACTTGAAAGACACTTTATTATTTAATTCACGAATGTTCAGTGGGCAGTTATTCCAATGATTAATGGCACGATAAACAACTGTCCTCTTTAAAGCATTTGATTTTGGACGTGGTAACATAGTGATATACACAGTGATACCAGGTTAAATCGTTGTGCCCAATAAAGACATGCCAGTATCGACAGGGAGAAATATTTCTGAGTTACTGGAATTGAGTACAGGGTGAAAAAGCTATTTTTATTATTTGATGTTTATCTTATTTTATTTGTGTTCTTGTAATTTATCTCTAACTGTCTAACTAACTGTGCATTAGTCTCTACTGTTGTTATATTTCCATCTCCTGTCTTATTTTTTCTTTTAATATTTTATCTCCTGCACTGGAAAGTGCTGTGAATTGCATTCACTTGTATGAAGTGCTATATAAATACAATTTAGATTTCATTGAGCTGCTGTCATACCGCTCTAAACTGCAGCGCTACACATACAAGCCCCAGGAATTCAAGAATTAGGCAGTTACCCAGACAGCGCTTACACAGACTAGAGGTACAGAATTAGGCAGTTACCCAGACAGCGCTTACACAGACTAGAGGTGCAGAATTAGGCAGTTACCCAGACAGCGCTTACACAGACTAGAGGTGCAGAATTAGGCAGTTACCCACACAGCGCTTACACAGACTAGAGGTACAGAATTAGGCAGTTACCCAGACAGCGCTTACACAGACTAGAGGTGCAGAATTAGGCAGTTACCCAGACAGCGCTTACACAGACTAGAGGTGCAGAATTAGGCAGTTACCCAGACAGCGCTTACACAGACTAGAGGTGCAGAATTAGGCAGTTACCCACACAGCGCTTACACAGACTAGAGGTGCAGAATTAGGCAGTTACCCAGACAGCGCTTACACAGACTAGAGGTGCAGAATTAGGCAGTTACCCACACAGCGCTTACACAGACTAGAGGTGCAGAATTAGGCAGTTACCCACACAGTGCTTACACAGACTAGAGGTGCAGAATTAGGCAGTTACCCAGACAGCGCTTACACAGACTAGAGGTACAGAATTAGGCAGTTACCCAGACAGCGCTTACACAGACTAGAGGTGCAGAATTAGGCAGTTACCCAGACAGCGCTTACACAGACTAGAGGTGCAGAATTAGGCAGTTACCCACACAGCGCTTACACAGACTAGAGGTACATAATTAGGCAGTTACCCAGACAGCGCTTACACAGACTAGAGGTGCAGAATTAGGCAGTTACCCAGACAGCGCTTACACAGACTAGAGGTGCAGAATTAGGCAGTTACCCAGACAGCGCTTACACAGACTAGAGGTGCAGAATTAGGCAGTTACCCACACAGCGCTTACACAGACTAGAGGTGCAGAATTAGGCAGTTACCCAGACAGCGCTTACACAGACTAGAGGTGCAGAATTAGGCAGTTACCCACACAGCGCTTACACAGACTAGAGGCGCAGAATTAGGCAGTTACCCAGACAGCGCTTACACAGACTAGAGGTGCAGAATTAGGCAGTTCCCCACACAGCGCTTACACAGATTAGAGGTGCAGAATTAGGCAGTTACCCACACAGCGCTTACACAGACTAGAGGTGCAGAATTAGGCAGTTACCCACACAGCGCTTACACAGACTAGAGGTGCAGAATTAGGCAGTTACCCACACAGCGCTTACACAGACTAGAGGCGCAGAATTAGGCAGTTACCCAGACAGCGCTTACACAGACTAGAGGTGCAGAATTAGGCAGTTCCCCACACAGCGCTTACACAGATTAGAGGTGCAGAATTAGGCAGTTCCCCACACAGCGCTTACAGACTAGAGGTGCAGAATTAGGCAGTTACCCACACAGCGCTTACACAGACTAGAGGTGCAGAATTAGGCAGTTACCCACACAGCGCTTACACAGACTAGAGGCGCAGAATTAGGCAGTTACCCACACAGCGCTTACACAGATTAGAGGTGCAGAATTAGGCAGTTACCCACACAGCGCTTACAGACTAGAGGTGCAGAATTAGGCAGTTACCCACACAGTGCTTACACAGACTAGAGGCGCAGAATTAGGCAGTTCCCCACACAGCGCTTACACAGACTAGAGGTGCAGAATTAGGCAGTTCCCCACACAGCGCTTACACAGACTAGAGGTGCAGAATTAGCCAGTTACCCACACAGTGCTTACACAGACTAGAGGCGCAGAATTAGGCAGTTCCCCACACAGCGCTTACACAGACTAGAGGTGCAGAATTAGGCAGTTACCCACACAGCGCTTACACAGACTAGAGGTGCAGAATTAGGCAGTTACCCACACAGCGCTTACACAGACTAGAGGTGCAGAATTAGGCAGTTACCCACACAGCGCTTACACAGACTAGAGGTGCAGAATTAGGCAGTTACCCACACAGCGCTTACACAGACTAGAGGCGCAGAATTAGGCAGTTACCCACACAGCGCTTACACAGACTAGAGGTGCAGAATTAGCCAGTTACCCACACAGCGCTTACACAGACTAGAGGTGCAGAATTAGGCAGTTACCCACACAGCGCTTACACAGACTAGAGGCGCAGAATTAGGCAGTTACCCACACAGCGCTTACACAGACTAGAGGCGCAGAATTAGGCAGTTACCCACACAGCGCTTACACAGACTAGAGGTGCAGAATTAGGCAGTTACCCACACAGCGCTTACACAGACTAGAGGTGCAGAATTAGGCAGTTACCCACACAGCGCTTACACAGACTAGAGGTGCAGAATTAGGCAGTTACCCACACAGTGCTTACACAGACTAGAGGTGCAGAATTAGGCAGTTACCCACACAGCGCTTACACAGACTAGAGGTGCAGAATTAGGCAGTTCCCCACACAGCGCTTACACAGACTAGAGGTGCAGAATTAGGCAGTTACCCACACAGCGCTTACACAGACTAGAGGCGCAGAATTAGGCAGTTACCCACACAGCGCTTACACAGACTAGAGGTGCAGAATTAGGCAGTTACCCACACAGCGCTTACACAGACTAGAGGTGCAGAATTAGGCAGTTACCCACACAGCGCTTACACAGACTAGAGGTGCAGAATTAGGCAGTTACCCACACAGCGCTTACACAGACTAGAGGTGCAGAATTAGGCAGTTACCCACACAGCGCTTACACAGACTAGAGGCGCAGAATTAGGCAGTTCCCCACACAGCGCTTACACAGACTAGAGGTGCAGAATTAGGCAGTTACCCACACAGCGCTTACACAGACTAGAGGTGCAGAATTAGGCAGTTACCCACACAGCGCTTACACAGACTAGAGGCGCAGAATTAGGCAGTTACCCACACAGCGCTTACACAGACTAGAGGCGCAGAATTAGGCAGTTACCCACACAGCGCTTACACAGACTAGAGGTGCAGAATTAGGCAGTTACCCACACAGCGCTTACACAGACTAGAGGTGCAGAATTAGGCAGTTACCCACACAGCGCTTACACAGACTAGAGGTGCAGAATTAGGCAGTTACCCACACAGCGCTTACACAGACTAGAGGTGCAGAATTAGGCAGTTACCCACACAGCGCTTACACAGACTAGAGGTGCAGAATTAGGCAGTTACCCACACAGCGCTTACACAGACTAGAGGTGCAGAATTAGGCAGTTACCCACACAGCGCTTACACAGACTAGAGGTGCAGAATTAGGCAGTTCCCCACACAGCGCTTACACAGACTAGAGGTGCAGAATTAGGCAGTTACCCACACAGCGCTTACACAGACTAGAGGTGCAGAATTAGGCAGTTACCCACACAGCGCTTACACAGACTAGAGGTGCAGAATTAGCCAGTTACCCACACAGTGCTTACACAGACTAGAGGCGCAGAATTAGGCAGTTCCCCACACAGCGCTTACACAGACTAGAGGTGCAGAATTAGGCAGTTACCCACACAGCGCTTACACAGACTAGAGGCGCAGAATTAGGCAGTTACCCACACAGCGCTTACACAGACTAGAGGTGCAGAATTAGGCAGTTACCCACACAGCGCTTACACAGACTAGAGGTGCAGAATTAGGCAGTTACCCACACAGCGCTTACACAGACTAGAGGTGCAGAATTAGGCAGTTACCCACACAGCGCTTACACAGACTAGAGGCGCAGAATTAGGCAGTTACCCACACAGCGCTTACACAGACTAGAGGTGCAGAATTAGCCAGTTACCCACACAGCGCTTACACAGACTAGAGGTGCAGAATTAGGCAGTTACCCACACAGCGCTTACACAGACTAGAGGTGCAGAATTAGGCAGTTACCCACACAGCGCTTACACAGACTAGAGGTGCAGAATTAGGCAGTTACCCACACAGCGCTTACACAGACTAGAGGTGCAGAATTAGGCAGTTACCCACACAGCGCTTACACAGACTAGAGGTGCAGAATTAGGCAGTTACCCACACAGCGCTTACACAGACTAGAGGTGCAGAATTAGGCAGTTACCCACACAGCGCTTACACAGACTAGAGGCGCAGAATTAGGCAGTTACCCACACAGCGCTTACACAGACTAGAGGTGCAGAATTAGCCAGTTACCCACACAGCGCTTACACAGACTAGAGGTACAGAATTAGGCAGTTACCCACACAGCGCTTACACAGACTAGAGGTGCAGAATTAGGCAGTTACCCACACAGCGCTTACACAGACTAGAGGTGCAGAATTAGGCAGTTACCCACACAGCGCTTACACAGACTAGAGGTGCAGAATTAGGCAGTTACCCACACAGCGCTTACACAGACTAGAGGTGCAGAATTAGCCAGTTACCCACACAGCGCTTACACAGACTAGAGGTACAGAATTAGGCAGTTACCCACACAGCGCTTACACAGACTAGAGGTGCAGAATTAGCCAGTTACCCACACAGCGCTTACACAGACTAGAGGTGCGGAATTAGGCAGTTACCCACACAGCGCTTACACAGACTAGAGGCGCAGAATTAGGCAGTTACCCACACAGCGCTTACACAGACTAGAGGTGCAGAATTAGGCAGTTACCCACACAGCGCTTACACAGACTAGAGGTGCAGAATTAGGCAGTTCCCCACACAGCGCTTACACAGACTAGAGGTGCAGAATTAGGCAGTTACCCACACAGCGCTTACACAGACTAGAGGTGCAGAATTAGGCAGTTACCCACACAGCGCTTACACAGACTAGAGGCGCAGAATTAGGCAGTTACCCACACAGCGCTTACAGACTAGGGGTGCAGAATTAGGCAGTTACCCACACAGCGCTTACACAGACTAGAGGTGCAGAATTAGGCAGTTACCCACACAGTGCTTACACAGACTAGAGGTGCAGAATTAGGCAGTTACCCAGACAGCGCTTACACAGACTAGAGGTACAGAATTAGGCAGTTACCCAGACAGCGCTTACACAGACTAGAGGTGCAGAATTAGGCAGTTACCCAGACAGCGCTTACACAGACTAGAGGTGCAGAATTAGGCAGTTACCCACACAGCGCTTACACAGACTAGAGGTACAGAATTAGGCAGTTACCCAGACAGCGCTTACACAGACTAGAGGTGCAGAATTAGGCAGTTACCCAGACAGCGCTTACACAGACTAGAGGTGCAGAATTAGGCAGTTACCCAGACAGCGCTTACACAGACTAGAGGTGCAGAATTAGGCAGTTACCCACACAGCGCTTACACAGACTAGAGGTGCAGAATTAGGCAGTTACCCAGACAGCGCTTACACAGACTAGAGGTGCAGAATTAGGCAGTTACCCACACAGCGCTTACACAGACTAGAGGTGCAGAATTAGGCAGTTACCCACACAGCGCTTACACAGACTAGAGGCGCAGAATTAGGCAGTTACCCAGACAGCGCTTACACAGACTAGAGGTGCAGAATTAGGCAGTTCCCCACACAGCGCTTACACAGATTAGAGGTGCAGAATTAGGCAGTTCCCCACACAGCGCTTACAGACTAGAGGTGCAGAATTAGGCAGTTACCCACACAGCGCTTACACAGACTAGAGGTGCAGAATTAGGCAGTTACCCACACAGCGCTTACACAGACTAGAGGCGCAGAATTAGGCAGTTACCCACACAGCGCTTACACAGATTAGAGGTGCAGAATTAGGCAGTTACCCACACAGCGCTTACAGACTAGAGGTGCAGAATTAGGCAGTTACCCACACAGTGCTTACACAGACTAGAGGCGCAGAATTAGGCAGTTCCCCACACAGCGCTTACACAGACTAGAGGTGCAGAATTAGGCAGTTCCCCACACAGCGCTTACACAGACTAGAGGTGCAGAATTAGCCAGTTACCCACACAGTGCTTACACAGACTAGAGGCGCAGAATTAGGCAGTTCCCCACACAGCGCTTACACAGACTAGAGGTGCAGAATTAGGCAGTTACCCACACAGCGCTTACACAGACTAGAGGTGCAGAATTAGGCAGTTACCCACACAGCGCTTACACAGACTAGAGGTGCAGAATTAGGCAGTTACCCACACAGCGCTTACACAGACTAGAGGTGCAGAATTAGGCAGTTACCCACACAGCGCTTACACAGACTAGAGGCGCAGAATTAGGCAGTTACCCACACAGCGCTTACACAGACTAGAGGTGCAGAATTAGCCAGTTACCCACACAGCGCTTACACAGACTAGAGGTGCAGAATTAGGCAGTTACCCACACAGCGCTTACACAGACTAGAGGCGCAGAATTAGGCAGTTACCCACACAGCGCTTACACAGACTAGAGGCGCAGAATTAGGCAGTTACCCACACAGCGCTTACACAGACTAGAGGCGCAGAATTAGGCAGTTACCCACACAGCGCTTACACAGACTAGAGGTGCAGAATTAGGCAGTTACCCACACAGCGCTTACACAGACTAGAGGTGCAGAATTAGGCAGTTACCCACACAGCGCTTACACAGACTAGAGGTGCAGAATTAGGCAGTTACCCACACAGCGCTTACACAGACTAGAGGTGCAGAATTAGGCAGTTACCCACACAGCGCTTACACAGACTAGAGGTGCAGAATTAGGCAGTTCCCCACACAGCGCTTACACAGACTAGAGGTGCAGAATTAGGCAGTTACCCACACAGCGCTTACACAGACTAGAGGCGCAGAATTAGGCAGTTACCCACACAGCGCTTACACAGACTAGAGGTGCAGAATTAGGCAGTTACCCACACAGCGCTTACACAGACTAGAGGTGCAGAATTAGGCAGTTACCCACACAGCGCTTACACAGACTAGAGGTGCAGAATTAGGCAGTTACCCACACAGCGCTTACACAGACTAGAGGTGCAGAATTAGGCAGTTACCCACACAGCGCTTACACAGACTAGAGGCGCAGAATTAGGCAGTTCCCCACACAGCGCTTACACAGACTAGAGGTGCAGAATTAGGCAGTTACCCACACAGCGCTTACACAGACTAGAGGTGCAGAATTAGGCAGTTACCCACACAGCGCTTACACAGACTAGAGGCGCAGAATTAGGCAGTTACCCACACAGCGCTTACACAGACTAGAGGCGCAGAATTAGGCAGTTACCCACACAGCGCTTACACAGACTAGAGGTGCAGAATTAGGCAGTTACCCACACAGCGCTTACACAGACTAGAGGCGCAGAATTAGGCAGTTCCCCACACAGCGCTTACACAGACTAGAGGTGCAGAATTAGGCAGTTACCCACACAGCGCTTACACAGACTAGAGGTGCAGAATTAGGCAGTTACCCACACAGCGCTTACACAGACTAGAGGCGCAGAATTAGGCAGTTACCCACACAGCGCTTACACAGACTAGAGGCGCAGAATTAGGCAGTTACCCACACAGCGCTTACACAGACTAGAGGTGCAGAATTAGGCAGTTCCCCACACAGCGCTTACACAGACTAGAGGTGCAGAATTAGGCAGTTACCCACACAGCGCTTACACAGACTAGAGGTGCAGAATTAGGCAGTTACCCACACAGCGCTTACACAGACTAGAGGTGCAGAATTAGCCAGTTACCCACACAGTGCTTACACAGACTAGAGGCGCAGAATTAGGCAGTTCCCCACACAGCGCTTACACAGACTAGAGGTGCAGAATTAGGCAGTTACCCACACAGCGCTTACACAGACTAGAGGCGCAGAATTAGGCAGTTACCCACACAGCGCTTACACAGACTAGAGGTGCAGAATTAGGCAGTTACCCACACAGCGCTTACACAGACTAGAGGTGCAGAATTAGGCAGTTACCCACACAGCGCTTACACAGACTAGAGGTGCAGAATTAGGCAGTTACCCACACAGCGCTTACACAGACTAGAGGCGCAGAATTAGGCAGTTACCCACACAGCGCTTACACAGACTAGAGGTGCAGAATTAGCCAGTTACCCACACAGCGCTTACACAGACTAGAGGTGCAGAATTAGGCAGTTACCCACACAGCGCTTACACAGACTAGAGGTGCAGAATTAGGCAGTTACCCACACAGCGCTTACACAGACTAGAGGTGCAGAATTAGGCAGTTACCCACACAGCGCTTACACAGACTAGAGGTGCAGAATTAGGCAGTTACCCACACAGCGCTTACACAGACTAGAGGTGCAGAATTAGGCAGTTACCCACACAGCGCTTACACAGACTAGAGGTGCAGAATTAGGCAGTTACCCACACAGCGCTTACACAGACTAGAGGCGCAGAATTAGGCAGTTACCCACACAGCGCTTACACAGACTAGAGGTGCAGAATTAGCCAGTTACCCACACAGCGCTTACACAGACTAGAGGTACAGAATTAGGCAGTTACCCACACAGCGCTTACACAGACTAGAGGTGCAGAATTAGGCAGTTACCCACACAGCGCTTACACAGACTAGAGGTGCAGAATTAGGCAGTTACCCACACAGCGCTTACACAGACTAGAGGTGCAGAATTAGGCAGTTACCCACACAGCGCTTACACAGACTAGAGGTGCAGAATTAGCCAGTTACCCACACAGCGCTTACACAGACTAGAGGTACAGAATTAGGCAGTTACCCACACAGCGCTTACACAGACTAGAGGTGCAGAATTAGCCAGTTACCCACACAGCGCTTACACAGACTAGAGGTGCGGAATTAGGCAGTTACCCACACAGCGCTTACACAGACTAGAGGCGCAGAATTAGGCAGTTACCCACACAGCGCTTACACAGACTAGAGGTGCAGAATTAGGCAGTTACCCACACAGCGCTTACACAGACTAGAGGTGCAGAATTAGGCAGTTCCCCACACAGCGCTTACACAGACTAGAGGTGCAGAATTAGGCAGTTACCCACACAGCGCTTACACAGACTAGAGGTGCAGAATTAGGCAGTTACCCACACAGCGCTTACACAGACTAGAGGCGCAGAATTAGGCAGTTACCCACACAGCGCTTACAGACTAGGGGTGCAGAATTAGGCAGTTACCCACACAGCGCTTACACAGACTAGAGGTGCAGAATTAGGCAGTTACCCACACAGCGCTTACAGACTAGGGGTGCAGAATTAGGCAGTTACCCACACAGCGCTTACACAGACTAGAGGTGCAGAATTAGGCAGTTACCCACACAGCGCTTACACAGACTAGAGGTGCAGAATTAGGCAGTTCCCCACACAGCGCTTACACAGACTAGAGGTGCAGAATTAGGCAGTTACCCACACAGCGCTTACACAGACTAGAGGTGCAGAATTAGGCAGTTACCCACACAGCGCTTACACAGACTAGAGGTGCAGAATTAGCCAGTTACCCACACAGTGCTTACACAGACTAGAGGCGCAGAATTAGGCAGTTCCCCACACAGCGCTTACACAGACTAGAGGTGCAGAATTAGGCAGTTACCCACACAGCGCTTACACAGACTAGAGGCGCAGAATTAGGCAGTTACCCACACAGCGCTTACACAGACTAGAGGTGCAGAATTAGGCAGTTACCCACACAGCGCTTACACAGACTAGAGGTGCAGAATTAGGCAGTTACCCACACAGCGCTTACACAGACTAGAGGTGCAGAATTAGGCAGTTACCCACACAGCGCTTACACAGACTAGAGGCGCAGAATTAGGCAGTTACCCACACAGCGCTTACACAGACTAGAGGTGCAGAATTAGCCAGTTACCCACACAGCGCTTACACAGACTAGAGGTGCAGAATTAGGCAGTTACCCACACAGCGCTTACACAGACTAGAGGTGCAGAATTAGGCAGTTACCCACACAGCGCTTACACAGACTAGAGGTGCAGAATTAGGCAGTTACCCACACAGCGCTTACACAGACTAGAGGTGCAGAATTAGGCAGTTACCCACACAGCGCTTACACAGACTAGAGGTGCAGAATTAGGCAGTTACCCACACAGCGCTTACACAGACTAGAGGTGCAGAATTAGGCAGTTACCCACACAGCGCTTACACAGACTAGAGGCGCAGAATTAGGCAGTTACCCACACAGCGCTTACACAGACTAGAGGTGCAGAATTAGCCAGTTACCCACACAGCGCTTACACAGACTAGAGGTACAGAATTAGGCAGTTACCCACACAGCGCTTACACAGACTAGAGGTGCAGAATTAGGCAGTTACCCACACAGCGCTTACACAGACTAGAGGTGCAGAATTAGGCAGTTACCCACACAGCGCTTACACAGACTAGAGGTGCAGAATTAGGCAGTTACCCACACAGCGCTTACACAGACTAGAGGTGCAGAATTAGCCAGTTACCCACACAGCGCTTACACAGACTAGAGGTACAGAATTAGGCAGTTACCCACACAGCGCTTACACAGACTAGAGGTGCAGAATTAGCCAGTTACCCACACAGCGCTTACACAGACTAGAGGTGCGGAATTAGGCAGTTACCCACACAGCGCTTACACAGACTAGAGGCGCAGAATTAGGCAGTTACCCACACAGCGCTTACACAGACTAGAGGTGCAGAATTAGGCAGTTACCCACACAGCGCTTACACAGACTAGAGGTGCAGAATTAGGCAGTTCCCCACACAGCGCTTACACAGACTAGAGGTGCAGAATTAGGCAGTTACCCACACAGCGCTTACACAGACTAGAGGTGCAGAATTAGGCAGTTACCCACACAGCGCTTACACAGACTAGAGGCGCAGAATTAGGCAGTTACCCACACAGCGCTTACAGACTAGGGGTGCAGAATTAGGCAGTTACCCACACAGCGCTTACACAGACTAGAGGTGCAGAATTAGGCAGTTACCCACACAGTGCTTACACAGACTAGAGGTGCAGAATTAGGCAGTTACCCAGACAGCGCTTACACAGACTAGAGGTACAGAATTAGGCAGTTACCCAGACAGCGCTTACACAGACTAGAGGTGCAGAATTAGGCAGTTACCCAGACAGCGCTTACACAGACTAGAGGTGCAGAATTAGGCAGTTACCCACACAGCGCTTACACAGACTAGAGGTACAGAATTAGGCAGTTACCCAGACAGCGCTTACACAGACTAGAGGTGCAGAATTAGGCAGTTACCCAGACAGCGCTTACACAGACTAGAGGTGCAGAATTAGGCAGTTACCCAGACAGCGCTTACACAGACTAGAGGTGCAGAATTAGGCAGTTACCCACACAGCGCTTACACAGACTAGAGGTGCAGAATTAGGCAGTTACCCAGACAGCGCTTACACAGACTAGAGGTGCAGAATTAGGCAGTTACCCACACAGCGCTTACACAGACTAGAGGTGCAGAATTAGGCAGTTACCCACACAGCGCTTACACAGACTAGAGGCGCAGAATTAGGCAGTTACCCAGACAGCGCTTACACAGACTAGAGGTGCAGAATTAGGCAGTTCCCCACACAGCGCTTACACAGATTAGAGGTGCAGAATTAGGCAGTTCCCCACACAGCGCTTACAGACTAGAGGTGCAGAATTAGGCAGTTACCCACACAGCGCTTACACAGACTAGAGGTGCAGAATTAGGCAGTTACCCACACAGCGCTTACACAGACTAGAGGCGCAGAATTAGGCAGTTACCCACACAGCGCTTACACAGATTAGAGGTGCAGAATTAGGCAGTTACCCACACAGCGCTTACAGACTAGAGGTGCAGAATTAGGCAGTTACCCACACAGTGCTTACACAGACTAGAGGCGCAGAATTAGGCAGTTCCCCACACAGCGCTTACACAGACTAGAGGTGCAGAATTAGGCAGTTCCCCACACAGCGCTTACACAGACTAGAGGTGCAGAATTAGCCAGTTACCCACACAGTGCTTACACAGACTAGAGGCGCAGAATTAGGCAGTTCCCCACACAGCGCTTACACAGACTAGAGGTGCAGAATTAGGCAGTTACCCACACAGCGCTTACACAGACTAGAGGTGCAGAATTAGGCAGTTACCCACACAGCGCTTACACAGACTAGAGGTGCAGAATTAGGCAGTTACCCACACAGCGCTTACACAGACTAGAGGTGCAGAATTAGGCAGTTACCCACACAGCGCTTACACAGACTAGAGGCGCAGAATTAGGCAGTTACCCACACAGCGCTTACACAGACTAGAGGTGCAGAATTAGCCAGTTACCCACACAGCGCTTACACAGACTAGAGGTGCAGAATTAGGCAGTTACCCACACAGCGCTTACACAGACTAGAGGCGCAGAATTAGGCAGTTACCCACACAGCGCTTACACAGACTAGAGGCGCAGAATTAGGCAGTTACCCACACAGCGCTTACACAGACTAGAGGCGCAGAATTAGGCAGTTACCCACACAGCGCTTACACAGACTAGAGGTGCAGAATTAGGCAGTTACCCACACAGCGCTTACACAGACTAGAGGTGCAGAATTAGGCAGTTACCCACACAGCGCTTACACAGACTAGAGGTGCAGAATTAGGCAGTTACCCACACAGCGCTTACACAGACTAGAGGTGCAGAATTAGGCAGTTACCCACACAGCGCTTACACAGACTAGAGGTGCAGAATTAGGCAGTTACCCACACAGCGCTTACACAGACTAGAGGTGCAGAATTAGGCAGTTACCCACACAGCGCTTACACAGACTAGAGGCGCAGAATTAGGCAGTTACCCACACAGCGCTTACACAGACTAGAGGTGCAGAATTAGGCAGTTACCCACACAGCGCTTACACAGACTAGAGGTGCAGAATTAGGCAGTTACCCACACAGCGCTTACACAGACTAGAGGTGCAGAATTAGGCAGTTACCCACACAGCGCTTACACAGACTAGAGGTGCAGAATTAGGCAGTTACCCACACAGCGCTTACACAGACTAGAGGCGCAGAATTAGGCAGTTCCCCACACAGCGCTTACACAGACTAGAGGTGCAGAATTAGGCAGTTACCCACACAGCGCTTACACAGACTAGAGGTGCAGAATTAGGCAGTTACCCACACAGCGCTTACACAGACTAGAGGCGCAGAATTAGGCAGTTACCCACACAGCGCTTACACAGACTAGAGGCGCAGAATTAGGCAGTTACCCACACAGCGCTTACACAGACTAGAGGTGCAGAATTAGGCAGTTACCCACACAGCGCTTACACAGACTAGAGGCGCAGAATTAGGCAGTTACCCACACAGCGCTTACACAGACTAGAGGTGCAGAATTAGGCAGTTACCCACACAGCGCTTACACAGACTAGAGGTGCAGAATTAGGCAGTTACCCACACAGCGCTTACACAGACTAGAGGCGCAGAATTAGGCAGTTACCCACACAGCGCTTACACAGACTAGAGGCGCAGAATTAGGCAGTTACCCACACAGCGCTTACACAGACTAGAGGTGCAGAATTAGGCAGTTACCCACACAGCGCTTACACAGACTAGAGGTGCAGAATTAGGCAGTTACCCACACAGCGCTTACACAGACTAGAGGTGCAGAATTAGGCAGTTACCCACACAGCGCTTACACAGACTAGAGGTGCAGAATTAGGCAGTTACCCACACAGCGCTTACACAGACTAGAGGCGCAGAATTAGGCAGTTACCCACACAGCGCTTACACAGACTAGAGGTGCAGAATTAGGCAGTTACCCACACAGCGCTTACACAGACTAGAGGTGCAGAATTAGGCAGTTACCCACACAGCGCTTACACAGACTAGAGGTGCAGAATTAGGCAGTTACCCACACAGCGCTTACACAGACTAGAGGTGCAGAATTAGGCAGTTACCCACACAGCGCTTACACAGACTAGAGGTGCAGAATTAGGCAGTTACCCACACAGCGCTTACACAGACTAGAGGCGCAGAATTAGGCAGTTACCCACACAGCGCTTACACAGACTAGAGGTGCAGAATTAGCCAGTTACCCACACAGCGCTTACACAGACTAGAGGTGCAGAATTAGGCAGTTACCCACACAGCGCTTACACAGACTAGAGGTGCAGAATTAGGCAGTTACCCACACAGCGCTTACACAGACTAGAGGTGCAGAATTAGGCAGTTACCCACACAGCGCTTACACAGACTAGAGGTGCAGAATTAGGCAGTTACCCACACAGCGCTTACACAGACTAGAGGTGCAGAATTAGGCAGTTACCCACACAGCGCTTACACAGACTAGAGGTGCAGAATTAGGCAGTTACCCACACAGCGCTTACACAGACTAGAGGTGCGCAGAATTAGGCAGTTACCCACACAGCGCTTACACAGACTAGAGGTGCAGAATTAGGCAGTTACCCACACAGCGCTTACACAGACTAGAGGTGCAGAATTAGGCAGTTACCCACACAGCGCTTACACAGACTAGAGGTGCAGAATTAGGCAGTTACCCACACAGCGCTTACACAGACTAGAGGTGCAGAATTAGGCAGTTACCCACACAGCGCTTACACAGACTAGAGGTGCAGAATTAGGCAGTTACCCACACAGCGCTTACACAGACTAGAGGTGCAGAATTAGGCAGTTACCCACACAGCGCTTACACAGACTAGAGGTGCAGAATTAGGCAGTTACCCACACAGCGCTTACACAGACTAGAGGTGCAGAATTAGGCCAGTTACCCACACATCTCTTACACAGACTAGAGGTGCAGAATTAGGCAGTTACCCACACAGCGCTTACACAGACTAGAGGCGCAGAATTAGGCAGTTACCCACACAGCGCTTACACAGACTAGAGGTGCAGAATTAGGCAGTTACCCACACAGCGCTTACACAGACTAGAGGTGCAGAATTAGGCAGTTACCCCATCAGCGCTTACACAGACTAGAGGTGCAGAATTAGGCAGTTACCCACACAGCGCTTACACAGACTAGAGGTGCAGAATTAGGCAGTTACCCACACAGCGCTTACACAGACTAGAGGCGCAGAATTAGGCAGTTACCCACACAGCGCTTACAGACTAGGGGTGCAGAATTAGGCAGTTACCCACACAGCGCTTACACAGACTAGAGGTGCAGAATTAGGCAGTTACCCACACAGCGCTTACAGACTAGAGGTGCAGAATTAGGCAGTTACCCACACAGCGCTTACACAGACTAGAGGTGCAGAATTAGGCAGTTACCCACACAGCGCTTACACAGACTAGAGGTGCAGAATTAGGCAGTTACCCACACAGCGCTTACACAGACTAGAGGTGCAGAATTAGGCAGTTCCCCACACAGCGCTTACACAGACTAGAGGTGCAGAATTAGGCAGTTACCCACACAGCGCTTACAGACTAGAGGTACAGAATTAGGCAGTTACCCACACAGCGCTTACACAGACTAGGGGTGCAGAATTAGGCAGTTACCCACACAGCGCTTACACAGACTAGAGGTGCAGAATTAGGCAGTTACCCACACAGCGCTTACAGACTAGAGGTACAGAATTAGGCAGTTACCCACACAGCGCTTACACAGACTAGAGGTGCAGAATTAGGCAGTTACCCACACAGCGCTTACAGACTAGAGGTGCAGAATTAGGCAGTTACCCACACAGCGCTTACAGACTAGAGGTGCAGAATTAGGCAGTTACCCACACAGCGCTTACACAGACTAGAGGTGCAGAATTAGGCAGTTACCCACACAGCGCTTACACAGACTAGAGGTGCAGAATTAGATTAGGCAGTTACCCACACAGCGCTTACACAGACTAGAGGTGCAGAATTAGCCAGTTACCCACACAGCGCTTACACAGACTAGAGGTGCAGAATTAGGCAGTTACCCACACAGCGCTTACACAGACTAGAGGTGCAGAATTAGGCAGTTACCCACACAGCGCTTACACAGACTAGAGGTGCAGAATTAGGCAGTTACCCACACAGCGCTTACACAGACTAGAGGTGCAGAATTAGGCAGTTACCCACACAGCGCTTACACAGACTAGAGGTACAGAATTAGGCAGTTACCCACACAGCGCTTACACAGACTAGAGGTGCAGAATTAGGCAGTTACCCACACAGCGCTTACACAGACTAGAGGTGCAGAATTAGGCAGTTACCCACACAGCGCTTACACAGACTAGAGGTGCAGAATTAGGCAGTTACCCACACAGCGCTTACACAGACTAGAGGTGCAGAATTAGGCAGTTACCCACACAGCGCTTACACAGACTAGAGGTGCAGAATTAGGCAGTTACCCACACAGCGCTTACACAGACTAGAGGTGCAGAATTAGGCAGTTCCCCACACAGCGCTTACACAGACTAGAGGTGCAGAATTAGGCAGTTCCCCACACAGCGCTTACACAGACTAGAGGTGCAGAATTAGGCAGTTCCCCACACAGCGCTTACACAGACTAGAGGCGCAGAATTAGCCAGTTACCCACACAGCGCTTACACAGACTAGAGGTGCAGAATTAGGCAGTTCCCCACACAGCGCTTACACAGACTAGAGGTGCAGAATTAGGCAGTTACCCACACAGCGCTTACACAGACTAGAGGTGCAGAATTAGCCAGTTCCCCACACGGCGCTTACACAGACTAGAGGTGCAGAATTAATTAATCGTTACATATTAATTAATGTCTCGATGCAAACCGAAATGTCAGGTATATTGTGTACTGTACATGTAAATACTTGTACTAGAAATGTTCAGGCAGTTTTGCATACTTCCGGGTAGGAGAGGAGTGGTAGTGGGGGAGTGGAGGAAAGGAGGGGGGGAGTGTACAATATTGTGACGCACCCTAGGTGAAAGTGCACCTTATTTCCTGCTTCCTGTTCATGCAGGCAAATCACGTTACCTTGGCAACCACAACAGAAAGCTCTCTTATATATTTATTTATGTATTTTTAGCAGCGAGAGTCATTTCTGTTGCCTTTGTGTCAGAAGCAGTTGACGGTCATCTTTCTGGTTTCTGTTCTCTCTTAGGCATTGACTTTAAGATTAGAACCATAGAACTAGATGGGAAAAAGATTAAGCTCCAGATATGGTGAGTAAAACCATAGATATAAAACCGTGGTTCTAGATCAGGGGTCTTCAATCTTATCCAGTAAGGGCCGGTGTGGGTACAGGCTTTTGTTACAACCGAGCAGCTACACACCTGATTCTACTAATCAAGGTGCTTAGCAAAGACTCTAGTGATTGATTAGTGGAATCAGGTATGTAACTGCTTGGTTGGAACAAAAGCCTGCACCCTCACCGGCCCTTTCAGGATAAGATTGAGGACCCCTGTTCTAGATCTATGAGTAAAACTGAGTATTTTTTATTTATTTTTTACCTCATATTATTATGCATTTTTACTTTCGCCTTTTTTTTTTTTACTGATTTCTACCTGGAATTAAACACAATTACTATATATTTACTCCATAACTCTGTTATTTTTACAGTGTCCATTTATATGTTGTATTTACATTTGAGTCATTTAACTCTTGTACAGGCTAAATTGCACAGATTACATTCTTTCTCATACAGTCCATTTATACAGCTGGATGTTTACTGAAGCAGGTCAGCTTAAGCACTATTGTTAAAGGGTACTGTGGCTTGTTCCCCGTCTGGGATTTGAACCCGTAACCTCTGCGTTACATCCCTAATACAATTTTGTGTATCTGAAGCTCTTTGAATGTGATTTACAGTGAGTGATGCCTGTCAGCATAACACAGTAGTTTTTTGGTTGTAACCTTGGACCTGGTCTAGTGGTCCTGGTTGTTAAGACAGTGTGCGGTGTCATGCATTTCAGGGACACAGCAGGCCAGGAACGGTTCAGAACAATCACAACGGCCTACTACAGGGGAGCCATGGTGAGGCGCTGCTCTCTGACTCCTCCCTGGGACCACAGATACTTTATGTGCACTAGATGCGCATGTCTCTGACTCCTCCCTGGGACCACAGATACTTTATGTGCACTGGATGCTCATGTCCTGTGTTTCTCACTGTGTTTTGGCTTCAGTGGTACAGACTACAGAGCTCTTTTAAACTTCTAAACATGCCTGGATTATTCAGGTTTTAAAGCACAACTGAACTTTGGTAGAACTTTGGGTTGTGTAGTTTCCTGGCCATGGTATGAGTACAAATTGCGGCTAAATATGTTGGTTAGTTTCTCTGTGCTCCCCTGGGGTGATAATTCAGAATAGGGTATTTGTCGGTCTCCATTCAGGGCAGCTAAAACTGTATCAAAATGACACTTCTAGCACGTATATGAACTAGAACGAAGTGGATTCTGTCAATACAAACAATAACCAGTCCTTGTACGTATTTTTTTTCATGTAATTAAAATTTAAAAAGTACTATTTTTTTCAATGTTGTTAGCGAGCTACCATAAAAGACTAGCAAAATATCGGCAGGAACGCAGATGGAAATTTGGACCAATGAGTGGTTTCTGACGCATTGGCGCATTTAACCCTGTTTATGGCGCAAGAATTAACGACAAATAAACTACGAAAAAGCCAGGAAACGGCCATTTCATTAAAAAAAAAATATATATGTATGAAAACTGGTTATTGTTTGTATTGACAGAATCCACTTCGTTCACGTTCGTATATGTGCTAGAAGTGTAATTTTGAGACCATTTTAGCTGCCCTATAGAAGTGAATGGAGAGCGACAAATACCCTATTCTGGATTATCAACCCCAGGGGAGCACAGAGCAACCAACGTACATATTTCTCTACCATTTGGACTCATATCATTACATTACATTACAGGCATTTAGCAGACGCTCTACTAATTTCAGTTGTGCTTTAAACATGTCTGGATTCCTCCCTCTCCCTCTATCTCTTTCTGTATCTCTCTCTCATTCTTTCTCCTCCCACTCTCTCTCCCCCTCCCTCCTTCTCTTCCCCCCCCCCCCCTTTCTCCTTTTGATTCATGTATTTTTCTTCGTCCTCTCGGCAGGGCATCATGCTGGTTTATGACATCACCAATGAGAAGTCTTTCGACAACATAAAGAACTGGATACGGAACATCGAGGAGGTGTGCACCAGGGCCCTGTGCTAGGGCCTCTGATTTCACATTTTCACAAGCGCTCTCGAGTATTCTCTGTAGTACTAATTAGCAGTGTTGTTAGTAATGGGTTTTTATTGTATGTTACTTTCTCTCTCTAGCACGCCTCTGCTGACGTAGAGAAGATGGTTCTGGGGAACAAGTGTGACGTTAATGACAAGCGGCAGGTTTCCAAAGACCGGGGGGAGAAGGTGAGTCCATCTAACAATATGCTCATGCTTCAACCAGGAGACCAACGTCCTGCAGATTATTAAAAACCCTATTACCACCTTATTGCCACCCTATTACAGCCCTATTTCAGAGACAATGCAGGCTGAGCCAAGCACCTATAAAGTGTTTGGAGAGCGGATGGGTTTGGGTTAGGTAAGGGGAAAAAAAATATTTACCAAGCTACCCCCTATGAGGGCCCCTTGGGAAAGAAAAGTTTGCACTGGCCATTCAGTGTACTGCAGCCTTTAAGTAGGAAGAATTTGGTCCCTCTTGTGTTGAAGTTTTACCAGTGTTTGTTTAGTCCTCCTGGGAATATGGTGTTGAGTTTTTTAATCCAGTGTCTTTCTGTCCTACGTGTGTCCTCCTGTGTCCAGTTAATTTTTTGATTGGAGGCCCAATAATTCTAGTGCCCTAGTGTAGGAGCACAGGTCTGTAGATGTGCTGTGATAATATCTCACCCGTAGAAAAGCTGGAAAGAGGACGTTTTGGCTTAGTGCCATACTCAAAAGTCTGAGGTGTGTGTGTGTGTGTGTACGCTCACATGCAAGCAGATGAATACTCTGGAGTGTGTGTTTTTCTGGTCTCAGTTGGCGTTGGAGTATGGTATCAAATGCATGGAGACGAGCGCCAAGGCCAACATCAACGTTGAAAATGTGAGTGGATCTGTTGTGTGTTCCTCGGGTATTCCAGGCAGCTCTCCTTCTCTGTGTCCCTACAATTCTGCGTTCTCTTCTCATCTTCTCTGTGTCCCTACAATACTGCTTTCTCTTCTCATCTTAAGGCCTTTCTGATGCTCGCCAGGGACATCAAAGCAAAAATGGACAAGAAATTGGTGAGATATTTTTTCTGTGCCGTTGTCTTAACCCCTCCATTATTTACCTTACTGTTATTAAAGGTTTAATAAACGCCGGCTATTGTTCTGTCTCCGCCCACTTCCCAATTTCAAAAGATGCGAATTGGGCTCGAGTGAGAGAACACAGACGGGAGGGGGGAGGAGTTACAGTTGGGGGGAGGGGCGATAGATCTATTTGGTAACGCGTCATGAAAACTGTTCAAACGGAAACCCGTTTGAAATTAAAGGGCTAACGTTAATTTGCGTGGTTTGAATACCCATCAATCAAGAAGAGGGAGGGTGTCTTTTTGACACAAAATGTCGTGGCACAGCTTAATTACATTTAAGAAATTTTAAACAATAGGATATATGTGATTTTTGAAATTGAGACAAGATACTCGGCTTTATAATTCAAAATATTTGATTTAGTGTTTAGTACCCCTTTAAGTTCTGTGTGTGCTGCAGGAATGCATCGCCTGATTGTGATGTCACAGTAGTGCTGCAGTCAGCTGTGTGCTGCAGGAATGCATCGCCTGATTGTGATGTCATAGTGACTGACCTCTGACCCTTGACCCTGCTGTTGTTCTCAGGAGGGCAGCAGCCCCCAGGGGAGCAGCCAGGGGGTGAAGATCATGGAGCAGCCGAAAAAGAGCAGCTTCTTCCGCTGTGTCCTCCTATGAGGAACAAAGCCTTGCTGTCTGCCCCGCCCAGTGGCCCCGCCCACAGGCTGGACACAACTGGACTATGCTTGCTCAGAGCACTCTCTCTCCCTCCTCCCCTCCCCCTCTCTCTCTCTCTCTCCCTTTCTCGCTCTCTCTCCTCCCCTCCCTCTCCCCTGCTAGGTCCGTCCCGCTCCACTCCACTTTTTTTTCTTTTTTATTATTATAATTTTTTAAAAAATACGCCTGAGCTTTTCCCACAATGCACTGCAATAAAATGTTTCTTCAGAGGATGCGCAAGCTTCGACTGAGAAACGTCAGGGAAATTCAGAATGGAGAAAGATGATTGGGTGGATTCGGCAGGGGGTGGGGTAGGTTGGTCAGGTGCTCTCTCAGACTCTTTTGATTGGCCGTGCCTCACACTGTAGAGTGTAAGTTAGAAAGTCAGTAGATTTGTAACATGAACATTTTGTGTCGTTGTATACTTCCCCCGGGCCTCTAACGCACACCCGTCTTATTCCTTTACCTGTGTGACCTGCTGCCAAAGTGGCTTCCTGTGCTGGGTATCACACTCTTAAAGGTTTATGATTTCCCTTGATTTTTATTTTATTTTTTTATTTTTTATCTAGTAAAGTATATTCCCAATGTGTGTTAATTACATTTTCAGGTTTGGGGACACTGATTACTTAAACACTCTTTAAACTTAGATTCTCCATTTTCAAACTGCTTATTAAAATGTATTTTTTTAAATGACATTCCTTGACAATCAGCTTCAGTTTAGCCCTCCAGTAGTGCTCGATGGTACCCATTCTGGTGTCATTCTAAACTGTGTGATTCCGGAGCTTTGTGTCATTCTAAACTGTGTGATTCCAGAGCTTTGTGTCATTCTAAACTGTGTGATTCCGGGTGCTTTGTGTCATTCTAAACTGTGTGATTCCGGAGCTTTGTGTCATTCTAAACTGTGTGATTCCGGAGCTTTGTGTCATTCTAAACTGTGTGATTCCGGAGCTTTGTGTCATTCTAAACTGTGTGATTCCGGAGCTTTGTGTCATTCTAAACTGTGTGATTCCAGAACTTTGTGTCATTCTAAACTGTGTGATTCCGGAGCTTTGTGTCATTCTAAACTGTGTGATTCCGGAGCTTTGTGTCATTCTGAACTGTGTGATTCCAGAACTTTGTGATTCCAGAGCTTTGTGTCATTCTAAACTGTGTGATTCCGGAGCTTTGTGTCATTCTAAACTGTGTGATTCCGGAGCTTTGTGTCATTCTAAACTGTGTGATTCCAGAGCTTTGTGTCATTCTAAACTGTGTGATTCCGGAGCTTTGTGTCATTCTAAACTGTGTGATTCCAGAACTTTGTGTCATTCTAAACTGTGTGATTCCAGAGCTTTGTGTCATTCTAAACTGTGTGATTCCGGAGCTTTGTGTCATTCTAAACTGTGATTCCGGAACTTTGTGTCATTCTAAACTGTGTGATTCCGGAGCTTTGTGTCATTCTAAACTGTGTGATTCCGGAGCTTTGTGTCATTCTAAACGGTGTGATTCCGGAGCTTTGTGTCATTCTAAACTGTGTGATTCCAGAGCTTTGTGTCATTCTAAACTGTGTGATTCCAGAACTTTGTGTCATTCTAAACTGTGTGATTCCGGAGCTTTGTGTCATTCTAAACTGTGTGATTCCGGAGCTTTGTGTGACTGAGCCTGACGGCCCTGCTGCTCATTGATTCTGCGGTGAAAGCTGAACACTCCTCTCACTGTGTACAAGCAGAGCCCTCTGCTGCTCTACACATTTTATTTAGCAGTGTTAAGAGTCACGCCCCCGTGCCTGTGTTCAGCGTCTAAAGCCAGCGGGTCGAGCCTTCCTCGTTAGTGCAGATATGTGAATCGTACGGGCAGTGCGGTGGTGTTATTTCAGTATAAAACAGCCCCAGTCTGTGCTGTGATCTGGTTGTCATGGCGTATCCATAGTAACAGCCCCAGTCTGCTGTGTGATCTGGTTGTTATGGCGTATCCATAGTAACAGCCCCAGTCTGTGCTGTGATCTGGTTGTTATGGCGTATCCATAGTAACAGCCCCAGTCTGTGCTGTGATCTGGTTGTCATGGCATATCCATTGTAACAGCCCCAGTCTGTGCTGTGTGATCTGGTTGTCATGGCGTATCCATAGTAACAGCCCCAGTCTGTGCTGTGATCTGGTTGTCATGGCATATCCATAGTAACAGCCCCAGTCTGTGCTGTGATCTGGTTGTCATGGCATATCCATAGTAACAGCCCCATTTTGTGGTGTGATCTGGTTGTCATGGCGTATCCATAGTAACAGCCCCATTCTGTGGTGTGACTGGTTGTCATGGCGTATCCATAGTAACAGCCCCAGTCTGTGCTGTGTGATCTGGTTGTCATGGCGTATCCATAGTAACAGCTCCAGTCTGTGCTGTATGATCTGGTTGTCATGGCGTATCCATAGTAACAGTCCCAATCTGTGGTGTGATCTGGTTGTCATGGTGTATCCATAGTAACAGCCCCAGTTGTGTTTGCCTGCTTCTGTACAGCCTGCACATGGTCCCAGTGAACATCAAAACTATCTGACCTCTAGTGCTTAGAACTATGCATCATAGTACTGTCAGAGACCTCTACTTTGTGTGTGTGTGTAGGTGCAAATATGCACACACACTGGTCTGTAACTGTAGGGGCGTGTGGTGCACTGATAACAGACTTCCGTAGCTCTTGCAAAATCTTTATGTGAAATGATGTAGGAGCCACATTGCAGATCACTGTTCGTACATGGAAGGCAAACATGCTGTGTGTTTGCTTACTTACCATGCTGTGTGTTTGCTTACTTACCATGCTGTGTGTTTGCTTACTTACCATTGTTCAGATGAACCAAAGTAAAGTGTTAAAATCAGAGAATCTTTCATTTTCATTTGATTGACGCATATCTGGATTCCAGACAGTAAAGAGATGTCAGCTTGGTATGTACCTTCCTCTGAGCAATGAGAGCATTCATGCAGATTCATAACCGATTCAGTTTCTCACACACAAAAAAAACCTGTGTATGTCCAAAGTAGGATTGATTTTTTTTAAAAATGAACTTAAAATTTTAGCATCAGCACCACTTTGTGGTTTACTGCTAAGAAGGAGTTTTAAACAAACTTTATTAGTTGAACTATGAGACATTTACAGGTCAAAGTGATGGATTAGAACTTAATTATAAAACACTGCAGAATCTCACTGTCCTCTACTTTTTCCATTTCAACCCTATTTTGGCACACTTGATTCCACTAATGAGCGGCTCAGTGAGATCTCTAGCTGTTGAATGAAGGTGTGCTTTATTAGGGTAGGAGTGTAAACAGGACGGTGGATCTCCAGGAACGGGGTTTGGGACCACTGGTGTAAACAGTCCACCGTAGCGGCAGGTGAGAGAACGGGAGAATGTTCTGGAAGGAGTGTAACTGCTCATGGTAAAGAGGGGGGGATACCTCATCTGTAACTGCAGTCTGATTTCTTTGATGCCGGAGATATTATATTTTATTTTTTTGGGGGGGGCTGCAGTTGTAAATAACATTAGCCGAAGAGAAACAAAAGAGATTTACTATGATTGTACTGAACTTTCTCAGAAGAAAAAATGTATTGGAAATGATTGGATCTACAGCTTTATAGATGATGTGATATTTGGAGGATTTATTAAAATAAGATTCCTAAAAAACTGTTGGGCTTGGTTTCACCGTGTCTGAGGAATGCAGTGTGTGTTTAAGTGTCTGTGGATTATAGTGTGTGTTTTACAGTCTGGATTATAGTGTGTGTTTTACAGTGTCTGTGGATTATAGTGTGCGTCTCACAGCGGCTGTGGGTTCGAGGCTGGGTTTAGGACCCTGATCTTGGGAGGGTCAGACGGGCGTTCTTCCTCGGTGGCGAGGCAGAAGAGGGGGAAGACGGGCGATGTGAAGCGGCAGTAAAAGGTGTACAGGCCCTGAAGCAGCTCTGCGTCGTAGAAGCACAGAATCCCGCTGTCCAGGTCCAGAAGAAGGCCTATCGAACCCGGGGCCGCCGTGGCACTGCAGGAGAATGCCTGGCTCTGGTGCAGAGCGCAGAACTGCTGCGTGTCCCGGCTGTAGGTCAGCGACCAGGAGGAGGCGCCATTTCGCACCTGCGCGTGGCCGTTCCCGTAAGCCACGCCCACAGCCCAGGAAGACACGCCCCTCACCTCTACCTCCCAGTAGTGTATCCCATGGCTGAAGTGCATGGCGCCCAGTGTGCTGTAAAAACTGGTGTCGCTGTCACCGCCGTAGGGGTCAAAGGTCGCCTGGACTCCACTGGCTTCCTCCAGTACCCATAATGCAGTGCGGTCTGTGTCCATCTTCAGCCGAGGGTGTGCGGTCTCAGGGTCAAAGCGAATCTGTTCCCCTGAGATGGGTAAAGGCAGCGTGAGTGTGTGTGTGTGTGTGTGTTTTTGAGCTGTGGTGAGAAGCATATTTTTATTGGACTTCAGGCATTTATCAGTCACATCCAGAGCTATTTAGACAGTTTTTAGTTTTAAAAACCATCCATTTATACAGCTGGATATTTTACTGAAGAAGGTCAGGTTAAGTATCTTACTTTAAAGGTACAACGGCAATACCCCACTTGGGAATCAAACCTCCAACCCCTGAGCTACCAGTCCAGTTCCCTAACCACAGTACTACACTGCCGTTTACCATTTATTCATCTTGAGGGAGGAGGACTCATAATTATATTAATAATAATTATATTTGGGAGTGAATGCAAGTCAAAGCTCTGTGACTCAAGAACAGCTGAAAAACACAACATGATGTCCGACAGACTGGTTATGTGTGCATGCTGGCAGCTACCTGTGAATGATTTCTGCAGGGTGTGGAAGAGAGGAGTTTGTGTAGCTACCTGTGAATGATTTCTGCAGGGTGTGGAAGAGAGGAGTTTGTGTAGCTACCTGTGAATGATTTCTGCAGGGTGTGGAAGAGAGGAGAGTTTGTGTAGCTACCTATGAATGATTTCTGCAGGGTGTGGAAGAGAGGAGTTTGTGTAGCTACCTGTGAATGATTTCTGCAGGGTGTGGAAGAGAGGAGAGTTTGTGTAGCTACCTGTGAATGATTTCTGCAGGGTGTGGAAGAGAGGAGAGTTTGTGTAGCTACCTGTGAATGATTTCTGCAGGGTGTGGAAGAGAGGAGAGTTTGTGGGGAAAGCTGCTGTAGGCTGGAGACTTGACCCCTCCATGACCTCCTGGAGCCTGGATGAGAGAACCTCCCTCTGGAACAGATCACAGCTGCAAAAAAACACATGCGCACACACACACACACACACACACATACACCGTGATCACATCTGCAAAAAAAATACACGCCGTGATCAAATCTGCGGAGAGAATCATACACACACGGTGATCAAACCTGCTGAGATTGCACACACAGTGTTCACACCTACATGCCAAGATCCCGAAAAGTAAGAACTCACCGGTCTACATTTTCCAAAAGCTGTGAGACGAAGAGCACTGAATTAGGCAACGTTTCAGACAAACGAAGCGTGAAACAGGAAGAGTTACATTATAAGAGCGTGAGGAGAAGATGGCAGGCAGTGTACCTGTATGAGTGTGAGAGGGTCCTGGATGGCCTGCGCTTCCTGTAGAGTTCTCTCCATTTTGTGTAGTCTGCACTCAACTTCCTTCATCTTCCCCATTCGGTCCTTTAACTTCCTGTTTTCCATTACCATGGCAACGGAGAACCTCTTCTGCCAGGCGTTCTCTTCCAGCTGGAGAAACAGCTTTATTCTGTTCATAAATCCCACGTAGCCTTGCTGTAGATTAGAAGGACTGTCCTGTGAAAGACGGGAGAGGTTGGGGTTTGATTGCAGTGAACAAGCTCATTTGTAAAAGTCGACTGAAATCTGTTGTTTGTGGAACATTGGGTGTATATGACATTATGCTCTTCCTGATATTATATTATATTATATTATATTATTGGCTCATACGTCATCCATATTATTCATCAGGAGATTCTTACCTTTGCAATAAATGCAATCTTTTCCAGTTTCTGCAGGTTATCTTTGATTTGGGCAAGGCTCTCTCGAACACTGTCCAGTTTCACCTGGCAGCCCTCCTGCAAGGACATACAGAGTGAACCTTACCGTAGGTATACAATATTTAAAAAAATGACAATACTAACCTTTCACAATCCTCACTTGAGTGAATAGGACTATGTACCTTATCTCTCCCAGTGCATGCTGGGATAGGCTCCAGCCCCCTGTAACCCTGACCAGGAGTAAGTGGGTTAGATAATGGATAGATGGATGTACCTTATATCTTATATTAAAACATGAATTTAGTCTGAATGCCGTAATTAGTATTGACACTTGATCACAGGACAATTAGCTAAATATGCAGAAAATACAGCGTGTTTCACAACGTAGGGCCAATCACATGTACCATGACCGGATATGCTCCCTGCACCCTGCTCCCTGCACCCTGCACCCTGCTCCCTGTACCCTGCTCCCTGCTCCCTGTACCCTGTCCCCTGCACCCTGCACCCTGCTCCCTGCACCCTGCACCCTGTCCCCTGCTCCCTGCACCCTGCACCCTGCTCCCTGCACCCTGCACACTCAGACCCTTGTGTACTATGTGCCCTCTCCTCTCACTTTGCAAGCAGTGTGCGAAAGAATTCCCACAAAACTCTTTCCAAACTAGTGAGGAAGTAGTTTGTAATATGTTCCACTCTTGTACTACAAGTTGTAGTTTTTACTTCCGGGTTACTTCCTGAAATTGTCGGAAGAGTGCACAGTTCTGTGTATGAGTCTGCTCCTGAATTCTCTCAGCAAAACCCCAGAAATAAGGGTTTCATCCTGGTATTTTTAAGTTCCCCCATTTGTGAGAAAAAGTCGCCCACTCATAAACTTTTTGACAAAGTGGACTCAAATAATCGCCAAAATGCGCCCTCAAAGGGGTGAAAGGATCATATTCAGTCACGGTCTTACCTTAACAGCATCCATGGCCTCAGACAGGCTGACCACATCATGCCCAGCGTGGTGCTTGTACCCATTGGTCAGCGTGCAGAACACACACAGAGGGGTGGAGTCCGTGCGGCAGTAGAGCTCCACCTCTTTCCCGTGGTGCTTACAGAGCCCGCCCACATTTGACTGGGGACGGAGCAGCACATGTCGGCTGAAGGATCGGTTCTCCAGGTGCGGTATAACATGCACGGTGCAGAAGGACTCTCTACAATCCAGGCAGGTCTTCGCCGCGGGCTGACGGAGCTGCCCTTTACAGACGGTGCAGTCCACGCGGCTCGCTGGCTTGCACTGGAACTTCTGGACGATGCCACACAGGAGCGCGTTCCTGCGGAGGTGAATCCCCGCTTCGCATGGGGCAAGGCACAGAGGGCAGCTGAAACGGGCCTCCCTGCGGCTTTTGCAGGTAACCTCGGCAACCGCACACGACTTTCTCAGCTGATCGATGCATTCTTCGCAGTAGTTATGCCCGCAGGGCAAAGTCACCGGGTCTGTAAAAATGTCTCGACAGATGGCACAAATCAGATCCTCTTCAAGGACCACTGATTCCATGTCCAGGGTTTACTCACAAACGGTGAAACTAGAATGTGCATATATAGACAATCTTTTTTCTGCAACTAACCCTGCGGGTGGCCACAGTCTTTTGTGTGGTCCCAGGTCGTGGCCAGTGAATTTATAGGGAGCTACCTCATGACCTGGCTTGGCTGCCCAGAGAGAGGGTTTGAAATCATCCACAAACATGTTGACTGGCCACGTGACTGCATTCCAGCTTCAAAATCCCCGCGACTGATAATTTAACTGTTGGCTATATCTATTTATGGCAGCAGATTATCTTGCTGTCACCAATTTAGGTAAGGTAACTTTAAGAGCCAATCACACAAGTCACCAGACATGGAATAGCTTGTGATAGACATGTGACCATAGCTGAATATTGAATCTGCCACCATGGCAACAGTATTGGCAAAGCTAGATTTTGGGGGGATTTGATTACTAAAATATGCTCAGAAAAATATCTTTACCATCAGTTATAAATTTGTGCTATAATTATGTGGCAAAATATTATTTTTGAATGTAGCACCAAAGAAATTGCTTTCACAATCAGGAAAATACATTTAAACTGAAATTAAATGAGACTTAAAATCTTATTTTTTTTCTCTAAAGTGGAAAATATTAGCTTGTTTTAAGTTACTTTTAGCTGGACAAGTGAAATTCTTACCCCACTGGCAAATCTTAAAATTAGTAAAACTAGCTCACCCCATAAGCAATCTTTTTGTCTTATTTTGCAAAAAAGTAACAGAAATAAGATCTGAATATAAGATTAAAATGCTTTTTAAGATTTGTTTTTTGCAGTGTAATTTATTAATTATTTACTGCAACATTAAAAGGATGGTTCGCTCTCTGAAGGTTTTGGTATTATTTCAGGTTTACTGTATGTTCTTGGCTGGCCCAGACAGTTTTTGTGTGCAATTAACAATATTTTAGATGCCTACAGAAGTTTCTATGGACCTGCCAACTTCATTATGTGGGAATCAGAGCATTCAGGGGTTGGTGGTCTAACAAGAAAATACACTTGAAATAAATATTTTTTATTAATACACTGAACTATAAACAAGTGTCCCCAAAAACAAGTGTTAAGAATTTAATTTAAATTTCACATTTTTTAATTGAATATAATTCTTACTGATTGTTTGAGAAAAGCCCAGTAGAATAGACTGACATCGTTATAAAGGATAATAATACAACTATGTTGCTGCTTCTAACAAATGTGTAGTAATGGTAACGCGTTTAAACCGTTTCAAGACAGACTACCAACGACACTGTTATGAGTGTACCTGGTCCATGTAAATTAAACATTTGTAATTATAAAATCTGTTTAGAGAACGTTGTGTGTGTTTGGACGAGAAACACCTAACAACCACGCAAGAGTCGAGTATCGCAGTTTGTGTACAGTAGTTACGTTTCTAGCGTCGTTTGCCACAGCCAATCATAGTAAAAGGAACGAATGGAGGAGTTTAAAAATCAACGAATGGGTGCTCGCTACGTCACTTTTTCGATGCGCATGAACGGTTAGGGAGACATGTAATATGGCATTCGTTATTTTTAAATACAATAGTTCCGGTTTGTTGTTAATTGGTCTTAAATTAAGAGTTCCGGTTTTAGGATGTTCCTCTGATGAGCACGGAAAGGCAAAAATATAAACATCTCGGTACTAATGACAATAATTATTTTGGTATCAGCTGTTGAAGTATCCCGTTTCGGATTAGATAGATGGACGTAAAGTCAGTATGAATAAACTACAGCTGGCTACAAACAGGTAAAATAGTCTGAATTTATTATTTGATTATCATCAAACCAGTTTTAGTCCAACTAAGCCTATGTACAATGCTAGCTACAACCATAAATGAGCTAACTTTGGATTAGTTAGCTGGTTGACAAGTTTTATTAATTGTATACGTTAATTACGTTAGTAAACTAACATTAGACCACCTTACTTGTGCACTTCAACGTATCCTGTTCTTAATGCTTTTAAAACGCTGCAAGCTTGCAAACTAACTATCAAGCTTCCACAATAACGTACATCCCGAATATGAAACGGTTACTTGATTCACTAACTGCTTGATAGATAATCTGTTAATTCGTGGTAGCCAGCTAGTTAGTAACAGCTGGTCATTGAGTTTCGATGTAACCTTTGCCGTCCAGCTAACTTGGCTAATAAGAAAGTGTATATGTGCCAATTTAAATTTAACGTTACTTTTGGATGTGCAGTTCGCTGGCTAGGCTAGTCAGTCCGTAAACCGCAGGGGAACTCTATACTAAGTGGGCTGTATCGAAGGCCGAACCATGCTTCAATCAGCCGTTGCATTTTAGCAATAGCTTAACTTTACATTTGCGTAATATGCCGATTACATTTTTTTTAAAGCATGAAGGCTCGGTCATCATCCCCTGTGCACGTGCACGTAGAGGACAGTACCCCGGTTCATGTGCACGTGCAGAGAAGCCAGTCTTTGCCCGCTTCTGCAGAGGTAAGCTATGTGGTCTGCATGGTGGTCTGTACCTAAAATATCACAGTTCACCAGTTTACGAGGTGTTTGTAAAGTAATGTGTAATACATTAGAGAAGCCTGGTTGTTTCCCCAGACAGATCCCGGTGTTACCCAAGGATCCGCCTCCGATCCTGGCAGCAGGACGCACAGGAGGAGACAAGAGAAGAAGGTCGTTCACAAGTCTCACAGCAGCGAGGTCTGTAGCGAATAGAGCAACAAAAACATACTTTAATTTTTAAAAGTTTGAACAAAGTTATGTATTGTGGCGAGCGTGCAAGCAAGAATGGAAGGTCCACACAAGTTCTCAGCTGCTTAAGTGACCTGTGCCCCATACACCGCACGACTCCAGGTCACGTGTTTATTTCAAACAAAGCATGAAGGAACTCGATTAGCTATCCGCTAATCGCGGAGGTACACATTTAACGCACACACATTCATTCACGGTATTCGCATTCATTCACACAAACTACAGTTAGATTAATACAGATAACAATTATAACGTAAACGATTAACAATATGGAAACAACATTGGATCCAAACGGTATAGTTAAACATGAGTTATTACGAGAAATCGCTAACATTCGCGATTTCCCATGGCGCATTGCGCCCACAAGTATGCATTTACATGCGACCCAGCTTCCGGGTCGCTACAGTATTATACGGTATGAAGCATTCATGGCCCTTGCCACAGCCTGAACACGTTTGTGTTTTATTGAAGCTCCCTCCATCTTGCGCATATTTTTCACTGCAGTTAATTCGTGTCTTCCACAGAGGATCTCAAAGATAACACCCAAACAAGCGGACCAGATCTGCTCGGTCATCAGGTCCAGTGACTTTGACTTTGGCCGAAAGGCTGCACCTGAGACACAAACGGCTGAACTCGGCCACAAGAGGAATGGACGCAGCAGTAAGGTAAATACAATTAATTTAATTTAATAAACATTTTTTGTACATATTAGTAGTGTGCTCTTAGGCCCGTGATTCAGGAATGCTAGCTTCAGCCTTGAGTTTAAGCTTCTTATCAGTGCTCACAAGGGCATAATCGCATGAATTGGATAACCTTAAATATTGGAACATAAGGTCTCCAGAGGCACTGTAGGATTGAAGAGGGGGTGTGTGTGTGGTTGGGGGGTGTGTGTGTGGTTGGGGGGTGTGTGTGGTTGGAGGGTGTGTGTGGTTGGAGGGTGGGTGTGGTTGGGGGGTGGGTGGGGCGGGTGAACAATGTCACACCTGTCCTACCTGTGCAGTCCGCAGAGAGAGAGAGGACCATTTCCTTTGAGGCGTCTTCGTCGGATGTACTGGCGGGGTCCGGGATGTTGGCGGAAGAGCTGGACCAGGGTTCGAGCCATCAGGGCGGAGCAGACGGGACTTACTGCGTGCAGTCGGAGCGCGAGAGGTCAGTCGCGTCTCCCATCCAGACCCGCTTAGCTTCAGCCATTCGACAGGAGCAGGGTACATGGTGGTATGGCTGCTGGCTGCATGTTTTTGTTTCTCTGGTTGGTTCTGTTCAGGTCCAATCATGACGAACTGGCCCCTGACAGCAACCAGCTTCTGCTGCTGGCCCTGCAGGACGCTGAAAAAGCCGCAAACTCCGCCGCCATCCAGCTTGTGTCCTTTAAAGAGGTCCTGGGGGACGATTCGGCTGTGAGTAAGAAAACAAATCTTATGTCTGAAAATACGTGCTAATGTAGATCACCAAAAGTACATGCTAACGTAGGTCACCAAAAATACATGCTAACGTAGATCACCAAAAAATACATGCTAACGTAGGTCACCAAAAATACATGCTAACGTAGGTCACCAAAAATACATGCTAACGTAGATCACCAAAAAATACATGCTAACGTAGATCACCAAAAATACATGCTAACGTAGATCACCAAAAAATACGTGCTAACGTAGATCACCAAAAATACATGCTAACGTAGATCACCAAAAATACATGCTAACGTAGATCACCAAAAAATACATGCTAACGTAGGTCACCAAAAATACATGCTAACGTAGATCACCAAAAATACATGCTAACGTAGATCACCAAAAAATACATGCTAACGTAGATCACCAAAAATACATGCTAACGTAGATCACCAAAAAATACATGCTAACGTAGATCACCAAAAATACGTGCTAACGTAGATCACCCAAAAATACGTGCTAACGTAGATCACCAAAAATACATGCTAACGTAGATCACCAAAAAATACATGCTAACGTAGATCACCAAAAATACATGCTAACGTAGATCACCAAAAAATACATGCTAACGTAGATCACCAAAAATACGTGCTAACGTAGATCACCCAAAAATACGTGCTAACGTAGATCACCAAAAATACGTGCTAACGTAGATCACCAAAAAATACATGCTGAAGTAGATTGTGTGTCATTGAAGTGAAATGAGTTACTAGCAACAGCACTTTTCCTCATTGTTCCAGTTTGTTTTTACACCAATGATGCTATGATACTGCTGTCACTGGTGCTTTTGCTTCTGGGAATTTAGATTTCTTTAATTTGTAATTTTCTGATTAAGGAATGGGGTTGGGTTGTGCTAGGGATTTTATTCTTTAAATGGACATGTTGACGTCCGTTGTCTGTTCATCAGGATTCAAGATTAAACGCTTCGGATGAAAGGCGGATGTCCAGACAGAAGCAGCTCCTGCTGGAGAAGTTGGAGGCGTTTAAAAGCATGAACAGAGCCGTCCGAGAGCAGCTGAAGGACTTCCAGGACCGAGAGGTTTGTCTGGGTTCTTGCGCAGGTCTGGAAAAGTATGGAACTTGAAAGCATTCATTTTCAGACGTGGGAAAGTATGTACATTCAGAAATTGTTTCATAAAAAGTCTGGATGTTCTGTTGTCAATGCTGAGTGTTTTTTCTGCTAGTTTGCTCACAAGATATACTGTTTTACTTGTCAACATGCTTCAAATTTGACTTAACCATTGTTACGTACACAGTCCACTTCACCACAACTAACCTCTGAAATGCACGTTGAAGATAAAATGTAATTGAATACAGTTAATCAATCACCTTTACAAATAGCAAGAAACTGAACATAAAAAGTCTGGAAAGTAAAAAATAAAAAAAGAATTTCATGGTGAAGAAAGGGCAAAAACCCTGAGTTTGTGTTTCAGTAAAGTGATAACATCGCAGAGGCGGTCACAGATCTCTGCTTTATATCGCCCGACTCCGCCCTGTTCCTCCTCAGGCAGGTAAACTCGAGGCCGACAGACACATGTACGTCTTACTGAAGAAACTCACTCTGACAGAAACCGAAAACCTGGCAAGTATCACCACAGACATGCACCATATAACACGCAAGTTCAGGACGAAAGTCTACACGCAGATTGTAGATCAGGGGTCCCCAACCCTGTTCCTGGAGATCTACCATCCTGTAGGTTTTCACTCCAACCCTAACAAAGCACACCTCATTCAACAGCTAGAGATCTACCATCCTGTAGGGTTTCACTCCAACCCTAACAAAGCACACCTCATTCAACAGCTAGAGATCTACCATCCTGTAGGTTTCACTCCAACCCTAACAAAGCACCTCACTCAACAGCTAGAGATCTACCATCCTGTAGGGTTTCACTCCAACCCTAACAAAGCACACCTCATTCAACAGCTAGAGATCTACCATCCTGTAGGTTTCACTCCAACCCTAACAAAGCACCTCATTCAACAGCTACAGATCTACCGTCCTGT